>JASDQU010818475.1:62035-77361 GCA_032191745.1 Picea mariana | reverse complement strand
TTTTATTTTGACAGCCACAGACTATTTTAAAAAATGGGTTGAAGTTGTCCCACTTAACCATTCAACAGATGACCAGGTAATTTCTTTCCTTGAAAATAACATCTTTTCGAGATTTGGTATTCCATTGGAAATTATTATAGACAACGGTCTCGCTTTCATTTCTGCTAAGCTGACCCAATTTTTAGCTAAGTTGGGGGTTAAAAATTTCACCTCATTAGCTTATTATTCCCAAGGAAATGAGCAGGCTGAGTCTACCAACAAAAATCTGGTGAGAATCATCAAAAGGCGCATCGAAGATAAGCCTCGTCAATGGCACACTCTCCTCACTTAGGCCCTTTGGGCAAATTGAACTACTTCCAAGGTAAGCACTGGTTGCACTCCTTTCCAACTTGTTTATGGTCAAGAATCCCTCCTGCCTACTGAGCTAGAACTTTCTTCCTTAATTTTGATGCTACAGATCGAAGAACTAAATTCTTCTGATATTTCACAAAGGATAAATGCACTCCTAGCTTTAGAAAAGCAAAGGATGTTTTCCTTGGATAATATAAAAAGGAGACAACAAATTGTTAAGAAGTATTTCAACAAGAGTGTCAAAATTGTCAAATTTAAAGTCAATGAGAAAGTATTGTTGTGGGATTCAACTCACGCTGATAGGGGAAGACACTTAAAATTTCAAAAATTATGGCTGAGTCCTTTCAAGATCGCTTTTGTCCTGGGTACTAACTCTTACATTCTAAAAGATTTACAGGAGCGATTGTTTTCCTACAACACTAATGGTTCTCACTTAAAATGTTATGTGAAACCAACTTGAAAAGTTTTAACGTTGTTTGGATTTTCTATATATTAGTAGTCTAACACTGCTTTCATTTTCACCACTGCTTTTAATTCTTCTTTTACATTAGTTTAAATTCTTCTTTCCTTTTAATAAGCTTTCCTGCTGCTTTTACAATGCTGTCATCTTATTTTTGCTGTTTTTATTTTTATTTTTGCAGTCCTATTTATGTCATGAATTTGATTGATTTTTACCCTTTTAGTTTAATTTCAGTCAAGAATAAGATGTTGGATCAGTTCTATCATAGCGACACTCTTGCGAGGTATTGTTAGTCAATAACAATAAATATTACACAATTGTTACGATGTTCCCCCTGAAAGCATAATTGAATTTGTTATCTGCTTTCATCGTCGTCCTATAAAGAATTGGTTATTTCCCGCTTCTGCTTTCCATTTCTTCATCCATTTGAGTGTTTAAAGAGAAAGTCCATAAATTTTCTCCTTGAATTAAAAGAGAAAATTATGGTTGAATGATTATGCATACAGGGATAAACCCCCTCATACTTAACATTTTTCATGAGTTATTCCCGATTTCTTGGTCATTTTTCCATTAAATCCTCTCACTTCCCCCTGTTGCATAATAATTCTGGTTATACTTTCTTGATTCATTTTTCTTGGTCTGTGAAACCATATGTTATGAGTTCTTAATCTGTTGGAAACACATTTCTCTATGGAGTCGCTAGTTTGTTGACGATAAAAATCGCAACGAGGATTTCGCCTGCAAAGTATTGCTAAAGCCTATTATTTAAACTATGCTAATGATATATAATACTAGTAGGTGGGACCCCCTTGTAGACTGGAGGCTCAGAGTTGGTCTTATCACACATATTATGCTCTTGTTTCAATGTTGCTTACAGGTTTCTACATGATTGATGATGAAGTATTGATTTTGTTTGCGACATAATGGCAGATGGATAATGCATTTTATGTGTTGATTCTGTTATTCTAAGCTCTAAAATTCCATGTTATGAATGGATTATATTTATTGTTGTTACATTGCCATTGTCGCCATGATTCATTACCTGTTACACCTGCACAAGACACATGTTAGTAACAACAAGAGACGAGAGAAATATGAAAAAAATCCAAGAAAGGGAACTATCCTATACTATGCTATGCTATACTATGTGCAAATGAAATCAAAAGGAATTATTGTTAGTCCTAACTGTCATAGTTAGTGGCTATACAAATTATATTGAGTTATGTTGGGCGCATTTGATATATGTTATAGTATGGTTTTGGCAATGGTTAATATGGATTGGGGTGGCGCAATGGGCAAGCAATATGTGCAAGTTTCGATGCATGGAGTTAATGGCATGGATTAATTGTATTGTTTTGGCTGGTTGTCATGTACTATAAATTGAATGAAATGGAAGATGGAAGTGACATGCAGTAAATGCATTGTTGAGGGAAATATATGAAATGATCATACTGAAGCATTTTCAGATTCTTCTTGGCTAAAGAAGAATAGACAAGAATATCACCCTATGTTTATAGCCATGAAAATTAATATCCTAACTCACAAGTATTGATTACAAGTGCTTAGGCTGTTTTTTATAAATAAAAGCTTGCTGAAAAATTCATTATTTATGTATTTTTCTGAACATAATAGATGCTGAAATAAATATAGAGGTAGAAGTAAAGACACCAAGTAGATAATCAAGATAGATGAGACATAAAGCAATCCTTTATTTCATTCAAATTCATCAAAGAGTCATTCTCTTTACAAAATTTCATGAAGAAGTTTTGGACCAAAGTCAAACTTAGACATCCCTGGTGAAACATACAAAAGGACCTCTGACAGAAAATAAAAAACTGAACTCTAAAAGCTGGATCAGCTTGCCACAGATTGCTACCGACTCGACTATGCACAATAGCCTTTGTCAGTCATGCAAACTAATTCACAAACAAACAAGTCTACATAGACTATCAAAGATATATCAACACCTCTGAAAAACAAGTGTCTGAATGATGTAATTCAACCCTAAATCTTGATGTCTACAATAAGACCCTGCTATCATAAAAAAGAATTAGGCTTGTGATAAATTAAGGAATGAATGAAAACTAAACTATCTCAACACAAACTCAAAGAGCAAACCTTAGTATGCTCCTCCTTCTATCCTCCTTTTGTTCCTCCCTTTCCTTTTGCCTTTAAGCAAATTAGAATTGGTTGAAGTAGTTGAACTACTTCCTTAGTTAAGTTAACTAATAACTCAACCAAATTTTAGTTAAGGGAGACAAGTAATAAATCATAATAAGGGTTTTAAATAAATAATAACTAGTAGGTGGGACCCCTTATGACTCTCTTTAGCTTTTAACAATCATAACACAACTGGTTAATCAAACAAAACATCCCTCCTTGTGACTCCCATTATCACATTCATATTTGACAATTTATCTCAATGATAATTGAAATTGTTTCCAAAAATACATTACCCATAAATCCAAAAAACAAATAACGTGCTGTCCAAAAATTCAGAAGTCAACTGTTCTCAACAATTAATAAATAAAAACTTAAAATCCATATTTTCTAGTCTGTGAGGCAATCTTTCCCTTGTTGTTGCTATCACCTTTTGATCTCTCTAAAATTGCCTTAGGCTGTGTGGAGCCTTTAGGCCTAATCTCGTTGATCACATGTGAGAAATCGTCCCTCAAATGCATGTGGGAGGACACATATTTATCATAATCATTTGAAGGTGAGGAAGGGGCAGTAGTGGATTTTCCTTTGTCAGGGGTATGGCGGGGCTCGGTTTTCAAACTTTTGCTTGAAAAGCTCATTCCTGTATGCATAATTGATTAGCAAATAGTTTCCTTAACAACCATACATGACAACTCTTTTAAAATATGAAATAAAATTTGGTGCAACAACATATCAGACTCATGCAATCCAATCCATACAAATTGTTTAATCATTTTCAATGAGCAGGGGGTGAAAAAAGGTTATGGGATATGCGAGGGGTTTGTATTGAGTGAAAACTATTAAAATGAGGGGGAAAAAGATCATGGTTACTTCTCACAGACAACAAACAATCAACTGTAATGTAAACCAAAGAACATATCACTGTAATCCATCTTAAGCTATCATAATACAAATTTCCTCTTAACTGTAATTAAATTTTAGGAACAGGGAGTGAGTAATGAATATGGGAAGGCGAGGGGATTGCAATTAGTGAAAAAGTGAAATAATGGTAGGGGAAAAGAGCGGATATTGTTCATAAAATTAATTAAGTAATCCATAAAACAATTATGTATTTAATGCAAACGATCCAACACTAACCAATTACTGTGATCAATTAACAATTGTTGTGTGTATAGTTTAACCATTATTGTGTGTTAAACTTGCTCAATGTTCACATTTAAATCCTGAACCCTTTCTATTACATAGTGCCATCATACTCAAAATAATATGCTTCCCAAACAACCTGTATAAAGAATCTCGTTTCCTTTCATTTCTTCCATTTAATATTAAAACAAAATTCCAATGAACACACAATCATTTGTATTGACTCTGTTCAACATCCAAACCATCAACCATTGTCAGAAATTAATCCTTAAAATCAAACATAGACACCAGTTCTTTTAAAACCATGCCTCATTCCATTCCTTGATTCAATTTAACAATTTAAATTGCAATGATACCATACTATTATAAAACCCGTGCCCATCTCTGATACGATGCACGATATCCATAAAACACACACAACAGACAGCCAAGACACAACTATCACGATTTTAAATTGCAATAATCCCGATTGGAAATTAGAACACACATTAACAACAACCATTATCTCAACTTAACCATGTTGTAGGAAGCCCACACAGACAAACGTATAATGCAAGAAGCATCACTGTGACTTAATCAACCACAAAACAATGTTGGGTTAACAATCCAATTGTTACAACACAAGAGACATTGACTATGTATCCAATTTCATTTCTCAAACCAACCAATTAAACATGTCGAGCTATCAATTCAACTATTATCATAAACAATGCAACGACTATCTACCAATAATAAAAACCATTGTTGATGCTACCCCACCAACTCATAACAGTCAACAATATACCTGATTGGTTCAATATCAAAATGGGTTTTGAATAATCAAGGGTGGGCTCTGAGTAATCAAGGGTTCGCTCTGTGGAACCAACACATGGACACTGGAGTCGACCACCAACAATAGGTGAGAAACCTTTGAGACAACAGGGTGGACACATAGGCTATATCACCAATAGCATTGCAGACAGAGTGATAGTTCACCAGGTAGGAGAGATTATGAACAGAGGAGCATAGGGTTCTCATTGGCTGGTAATAACACCGAGAAAACACAAGGCATAACCCTCATGGTTTCCCCCCATCAACCCGAATAATGATGATATAAAATAGAACCACGAAATAACAACCATCCCTAAAGAAAGCATCTTGACATAATAGCCACCACAACCAACTGTGAAGAAACCAATAACATAAACGAGCCCGTACCCAAGTGAAACGATATGCAGTGACACAAGGCGATTCAAAATCAAACCCAACAACCCCATAACACCAACTGCAACTGGGTATGTTTATAAGAACTACGTGGAGATGGACGAAAATCCTGGACCGAATGAAACCTTCCAAAAAAAACCCATAAAACAACAAAGAGCCTTCATGGATTCCACCATACAGAATCACCAATGAAATCGTGACTTCAACTTCATTTACAGTAATACAAACAACCAATCATTTCAGAGAAATATCACAAGTTTACATAGTTTCCAGTCTCAAGAAAAGAACAGACCAATACATCACCGAGCCAATATCTATTTCATAACTAGAGTGTGTTCATGGATGGAGAAAAAGACGTACCTGTAACCAAAAATCCTTAAAAACATGAGCTTGGTCGGGCAGTTCTTTCCTTGCCTAAAAATCGGAGCATAACTACAATGAAAAACAATTAAACAATAGCCAAGCTAGGGTGACAGCCAGTGGGAGAGGTATGGAGTGACGTGAAGTAAATGCACGTCGCCTCCATCCTCCACTCATTCAATTACTTAGTATACTCCAGGCTACCATCCATTAATCCATTCAATTAATCTATGCATCGAAACTAACATCCATTGATTGCCAAGTGTGCCACCCCATATCACATTAACCATTGCCAACATACCATAACACATGTCGAATATGCCTTCATATAACTCAATACATTGAATAACCACTAACTTTGTTAGCTAGTACTAACAACAATCCTTTTAATTCCAATGCATATTGTGTAGCATATTAGCATAGTAGCATAGTTTAGTTTCTTCCTTTTGTGTTTTGTTCATATTGATTTTATCTCTTTTCAATTGCTCTTATTTGTTGTTACTAACATGTATCTTGTGCAGGTGTCACAGTAATGAATCAAGGAGAAAATAGAAAAGGTAACAATTGATAACATAAGCCATCATATTATGAGATTGGAGCTTAGAGAAACATAAACAACACATAACATGCCCTATCCATCATCCATTTTTTGCAAATAGAACCAACATTTCATCATGTAGAGCCCTGTAAACAGTGTCGAACAACAACATAAACATCAAAGAAGAACTAGATATGATCTCCCAATTCTATAAGGGGGTCCCACCTACTAGTATTATATATATCGTTAGCTCATAATAATAGGCTTCAACAATACTTTGGGGGAAAAATCCTTGTTGCGATTTTTATCATCAACAAACTGGTGACTCCATAAGGAAATTTGTTTTCAACAGATTTAGAACTCAGAACTCATGGTTTTGTAGACCAAGAACAACAGGTCAAGAAGATATAACCAGGAAGATTATGCAACAGGGGGAAGTGAGAGGATTTAATAGAAAAATGACCGGGATTTTGGGAATAACTTATGAAAAATGTTAAGTATGATGGGGTTTACCACTGTGTGCATAATCGTTCAACCATAATCTGCTCTTTACTTCAAGGAGAAAAATTATGGACTTGCTCTTTTAAATTCTCAAATGGATGAAGAAATGGAAAGCAAAAGCGGGAGATAACCAATTTCTTAAAAAGACAGCAATGAAAGCAGATAGAAAATTCAAGTGCTTTCAGGGGAAACATCGTAACAACTGTGTAAGCTTGATTTTTATTGACTAACAATATCTTGCAGGAGTGTCACTGTGGAAGAACTAATCCAACATCTTATTCTTGACCAAAATCAATTAAAAGATGAAAAAGAAATAAAAATCATAACAGAATTAAAATCATAAAATTTAAAACTACATAAATAAAATGGCCGAAATGTAAAAGCAGTAGGAATTGTTAAAAACGGAAAGCAGAAATTAAACTGCTGTAAGCAGAAATGAAAAACAGTGAAAAAAAATGAAAGCAGAACTAGACTACTAATATACAGAAAATCCAAATAGCGTTAGAACTTTTCAAGTTGGTCCCATGTAATGCTTCAAGTGAGACCCGTTAGTGATGTAGGAAAACAATTGCTCTTGTAAATCCTTTAGAATGTAAGAGTTAGAATCTAGGACAAAAGCAATTTTGAAGGGACCCAGAAATAACACTTTAAACTATGAGGTAATTAACAACCCTTTAACGTATATGATTAGATCATCAAGATAGATATGAATACTGATCAATTCACCAAGAGTTATTTGTATAGGTATTCTAAAAGTGGTACTTGCATCAGGTAAGCCAAAAAGGATATGTTCATAAGTCACGGTATCCCAATCAGTGATAAAGGTGGTTTTGTAAGCATTTGCCCCTTTTACCTTGATTTGATTGTAACTGAAAAAAAAACATCAAGTAAGGGCATCATTTGTGACCCTACAACTTGCTGCAAAATCATTTCTGTGTTAGGGAGAGGATAATAACCTTTCATAATAGCCTGTTTAACTACGTGAAAATCAACACAAAATATTATATGTTCAGTGGCTTTCCAGATAGGGAACAAATTTGAAACCCATTCAGAATACTTGACTGGAAAGATGATACTAGCATTCAAGATTTTTTCCAATCCTTTTCGAATAGTTGCTTCTGGTGCAGGGTTGATAGGTCTTTGTTTTTTCCTAACCAGTATTATGCCTTCCTTCATGGGAATGACATGTTGTATAAGACCAGGATCAAAACCAAGAAGATCCTCATAAGACCAAGTAAAAACATCTTGAAATTCACTAAGTAGTTTGGAAAACTTCACTTTCTCTTCATTTGAAATTTTGGCACCTATCTTAACATTCTTTGGGGCCTCGGGTGTCCCAATGTTCAAGGAGACGGTTTCACCCACCTTCCTTTTCGACTCCTCTTATTTTTGTTTCTCTTTATTGCCTACATCACTCAATGAAAACGAACTCTCTAGAGGAGTCAAGCCCTTAGGAATCTTGTTATCTTCTATGGATATAATTTCCTTGGGCTTAAAAGGTTTATTTTGAATGAAAACACAAATGCTCTCATTGTTAGGAAAGACCTGCCAAGATTCTATACTGTCGGGGATATGTGGAAGATATAGAAATTGAAAGGTACAATCAAGTTTGTGTGGTAGAAGTTGCAGATTAGGAGAGGATGCAAAGACAACTAACCGATCAGCCATTGAGTTTAACTCCCTCTTGACATGAGTGATGTTGAAAGATAATAGGTTCAAGATTAGTGCCCAAACAGTTTGGGTATATCGTTTCATCAACTTGTTTTTAGGAGAGTATATCTTATGTACAAGGTTCACAACAAGATCAGAATCCCCAAAAACTTAAAGGTGACCACAACCAAGATTATAGGCATTTTCAATGCCTAATAATAAAGCTTCGAATTCAGTGACATTGTTAGTGTAAGAAAACTCCAACCAATACGAAAAGTTATGGATTTTTCCTACAGGAGAAATCAAGACAATGCCAGCTCCATTTCCTTCATTTGAGAATGAACCATCAAAGTGCATGTGCCACATACCATCATCTAAATCAATTTGTTCCAAGGGAATGTTATCCTCCTCAACAAAGACGAAATACACTCCTAGGTCCTCTTCGATATAGTTTACATTAGGCTGTGGGACACTCTCTATGTAAGGTGAAATCCTTCCCTCTCTAAGGACTATAATGTTTTTACCATTCTGAGGAACGGACGAATGTGTTTTGTCAAGTGAGAGGTATCCACCTGTTAAAGCTTGCCAATCTCTTCCCAAGATGATTGAGTAATTGTTTACTGGCATGTCAATTACCTGAATGCTAAGGGTTGTCCTTATTTGAGGGTGTGCGCACAAACTAAGGTCACATATTTAATCTCATGTATGGTCATTTGTTGTCGACTATTATAGGAGAGCATGCTTTTGGCGTTTTCATTTGTACAAGACAAGCCTAGCTATTCCATAATAATCTTTGACATCACACTTGGGCCCGAACCACCATCAATGAGACAACAATGGGCGATCTTATCCATAATATTTACAGAAATATAAAAAGGGGGATTTTTTATAGGGTATTTAAATTTATGTACACCTACTTATTTACAGACAAATCCTCTTCATTTACCTCTTCATAGAGGTTGGATACAATGAAAGATTTTCCTTCCATGAATTATTTCAGATGCCTCTGTTGTTCAGGGACAACAACCATGTCCAGAAGGGTTGCATCTGCTTTGATGTTGGCCAACTGATTTAGGATATTGTATTTGGAAGAGGGGAGACAGGGAGTAATTCCTTGACTCTTAGGAATCTTAGGAACATGAACAATAGTAGTGGGTGGGGATGAACTCAGGCTAGAAGAATTTCGGGGAGGATCAAATTTGCCTTTGGGAGCATAGGATTTGTTCCTAGTATTGGTGATCATGACATCTTCTGGCTCTGCAAAATCTAGGACAAAAATGGTAGTTTCTGGTCTTTTACCAAAGATCTTATCTTTGTCACTCTTCCTTACCTCACATGTGGCTTCCTCGTGGTGTTCCTTGTAAAAGTTACACCAACTTCGAGGCAAAATGCCTTTAGGATGAAAATTATTTTCAATTGAATTTCTAAAGGGGGGTGCAGAAAAGGATGAAGCTCCAGGGGTGAGAGGGGAGACATTTCCTTTTCGCTCATACACTATCATATGATTATTCATATCTTGTACTAGTTGTAAGAGGGTGAACATGTCTGTTTGTTTAACTGATTCTCCCCAAGGAAGACCCATTCTTTCAAGTTGTTATTCATACTCTAAACAAGTATGCAGAGCAAAACCGAGGTTATCAATGTATTTTTTCTCAAGCCTATGACGATAGGGGGAAGGTAACGCATTGTAGTAATGCATGAAAGTGTCTTGGTTCTGAGGTCGAATGAGTTCAAGGATTTTATTGTATAACTTAGTGAAATGTAAGTTGAAGGACTTGATGGTCTCACCATCCTTATAGCCAGTGTTATTGTATTCCCATAACTTCTCGGTTGGGCTTTTAGATTGTCCATAAGTGGATCTAAACCAATAGATTAAATCCTCCCAAGTAGACAAAATCTTAGGAAGAAGGTCAAAGAAATCGGCTACAGCCTTTCCTTCCAAGGAATTGACGAATAAGCGCATGCAAGTATCGTTGTCATTAGCCTCTATGTTATGACATGAATTAGAAAATTCCACGAGGTGTTCATTTGTAGTGATAGTGTTATTTCCCGAAAACCTAGGAAGATGTTCTTTAAATTTAGGAAGTGGACAAGTAGCAGGTGCTAGGTTAAGAGGAGAGGACACATGTTGTGGTGTGGTTGTAGCATCTTCTTCAAACTGAAAAAGCCCATACTTTTTAATGACTTTGGTGGGATTTGTGGTAGATTGGACATGGATATGGTGGCTATATAAGCTACCAATAACTGATGAAGCTAAATACTGAGAAGAGGAAGCATTTCCAGAGCCACCAGAGCCACCAGATCCACCACTAGATGCCATCTTGTGGATGATAGGTGAGGGAGAGAAAGACGAGGTGGAAGAATCAGACAAAGTTATCCTTAGAGAACTTTGTTGGTTTGGCAACACAACGTTCCTTCTTCCTATTTCAGCAATAGGATTAATTTCAAGTGATAAGCCAATTCTTCTTCTAGAAACATGAGAGTCTAAGGACATGAAAGTAAGGCCAAAATTGAAGGAACAAGAAGGTTACTGTTGATTTCTAGGTTATCTACATCTAGCTTCCCAACATTCTCAGGCACTATAATCTTGTTCAATTGCTGCCCATGAATGATTAAGCTCATCATGACTATTGGCAGTGTCTAAAATGGTGTTAAACAGATTCAAAGCAATGTTGTTCTGATCTTGAAGATCGGGCTCAATATTGGGATGCCTTGCAACAGGCACATTCATTAAGAGATAAAAACAATCAAAGAATCAATATCATAAAAAAAAAAAAAAAAGAAGAAGAAGAAGAAGAAGATGTATTGATGTTAATCAAGCATAAAATTAAACAGAGAGATATTGAAGATTTTCCCAGTAAAGTCACCAAATAAATGTTGAGAGAAAGATATGAAATGATCTTACTGAAGCATTTTCAGATTCTTCTTGGCTAAAGCATAATAGACGGAAATATCACCCTATGTTTATAGCCATCAAAATTAATATCCTAACTCACAAGTATTGATTACAAGTGCTTAGGATGGTTTTTATAAATAAAATATTGCTGAAAAATTCATTATTTATGTATTTTTCTGAACATAACAGATGTTGAAATAAATATAGAGGCAGAAGTAAAGACATCAAGTAGATAATCAAGATAGATGAGACATAAAGAAATCCTTTATTTCATTCCAATTCATCAAAGATTCATTCTCTTTACAAAATTTCGTGGATAAGTTTTGGACCAAAGTCAAACTTCGACATCCCCGATGAAACATACAAAAGGACCTTCGATAGAAATTAAAAAACTAAACTCTAAAAGTTGGATCCGCTTGCCATAGATTGTTTCCCACTCGACTATACACAATATCCTTTGTCAGTCATGAAAAATAATTCACAAACATACAAGTCTACACAAACTATCAAAGATAGATCAACACCTCAAAAACAAGTGTCTGAATGATGTAGTTCAACCCTGAATCTTGTTGTCTACAATAAGACCCTTCTATCATAAAAAAGAATTAGGCTTGTGATAAATTAAGGAATGAATGAAAACTAAACTATCTCAACACAAACTCAAAGAGCAAACCTTAGTATGCTTCTCTTTCTATCCTCCTTTTGTTCCTCCCTTTCCTTTTTCCTTTAAGCAAATTAGAATTGGTTGAAGTAGTTGAACTACTTCCTTAGTTATGTTAACTAATAACTCAACCAACTTTTAGTTGAGGGGGACAAGTAATAAATCATAATAAGGGTTTTAAATAAATAATAACTAGTAGGTGGGACCCCTTGTGAATCCCTTTAGATTTTAACAATCTTAACACAACTAGTTATCAAACAAAACATCCCTCCTTGTGACTCCCATTATCACATTCATATTTGACAATTTATCTCAATGATAATTGAAATTGTTTCCAAAAATACATTACCCATAAATCCAAAAAAAATAACGTGTTGTCCAAAACTTCAGAAGTCAATTGTTCTCAACAATTAATAAATAAAAACTTAAAATCCATATTTTCCAGTGTGTGAGACAATCTTTCCCTTGTTGCTTCTATCACCTTTTGATCTCTCTGAAATTGCCTTAAGCTGTGTGGAGCCTTTAGGCCTAATCACGTTGATCACATGTGAGAAATTGTCCCTCAAATGCATGTGGAAGGAAATAGATTTATCAGAATCATTTGAAGGTGAGGAAGGGGCAATAGTGTTGTCAGGGGCATGGTGGGCCTCGTTTTTCAACCTTTTGCTTGAAAATCTCATTCCTGTATGCATAATTGATTAGCAAACAGTTTCCTTAACAACCATACATGACAACTCTTTTAAAATATGAAATAAAATTTGGCTCAGCAACATAACAGACTCATGCAATCCAATCCATACAAATTGATTAATTATTGTCAATGAGTAGGGGGTGAACAAAGGTTCTGGGATATGAGAGGGGTTTGTATTGAGCGAAAAATGTTAAAATGAGGGGGAAAAAGATCATGGTTACTGCTCATAGACAACAAACAATCAACTGTAATGTAAACCAAAGAACATATCACTATAATCCATCTTAAGTTGTCATAATACAGAGTTCCTCTTAACTATAATTAAATTTTAGGAACAAGGAGTGAGTAATGAATATGGGAAGGCGAGGGGATTGTAATTAGCGAAAAAGTGAAATAATGGTAGGGGAAAAGAGCGGATATTGTTCATAAAATTAATTAAGTAATCCATAAGACAATTATGTATTTAATGCAAACGATCCAACACTAACCAATTACTGTGATCAATTAACAATTGTTGTGTGTATAGTTTAACCATTATTGTGTGTTAAACTTGCTCATTGTTCACATTTAAATCCTGAACCCTTTCTATTACACAGTGTCATCGTACTCAAAATAATATGCTTCCCAAACAACATGTACAAAGAATCATGTTTCCTTTCATTTCTTCCATTTAATATTAAAACAAAATTCCAATGAACACACAGTCATTTGTATCGACTCTGGTCAACATCCAAACCATCAACCATTGTCAAAAATTAATCCTTAAAATCAAACACAGACACCAATTCTTTTAAAATCGTGCATCATTCCATTCCTTGATTCAATTTAACAATTTAATTGCAATGAGACCATACTGTTATAAAACCCGTGTCGATCTCTGATACGATGCACGATATCTATAAAACATACACAACAGACAACCAAGACACAACTATCACGATTTTAAATTGCAATAATCTCGATTGGCAATTAGAACACACATTAACAACAACCATCATCTCAACTTAGCCATGTTGTAGGAATCCCACACAGACCAATGCATAACGCAAGAATTATCACTGTGAATTAATCAACCACAAAATAATGTTGGGTTAACAATCTAATTGTTACAACACAGGAGATAGCGATTGTGTATCCAATTTAGTTTCTCAAACTAACCATTTAAACATGTCGAGCTATCAATTCAACTGTTATCATAAACAATGCAACGACTATCTACCAATAATAAAAACCACTGTCGACGCTACTCCACCAACTCATAACAATCAACAATATACTCGACAAGCTCATTATCAAAATGGGTTTTGAATAATCAAGGGTGGTCTCTGAGTAATTAAGGGTTCACTCTGTGGAACCAACAAAAGGAGAGTGGAGTCGATCACCAACAATAGGTGAGAAACCTTCGAGACAACATGGTGGACACACAAGCTATATCACCAATAGCTTTGCAGACAGGGTGATGGTTCACCATGTAGGAGAGACTATGAATAGAGGATCAAAGGCTTCTTATTGGCCTATAATAACACTGATAACACGCAAGGCATAACCCTCGTGGTTTTCCCCCATCAACCCGAATAATGATGATATAAAATAGAGCCATGAAATAGAAACCAACCCTAAAGAAAGCATCTTGGCATAATAGCCATCGCAACCCACTATGCAGAAACCAATAGCATAAACGAGCCCATACCCAGGTGAAACGACATGCAGTGATACAAGGTGGTTCCAAATCAAACCCAACAACCCCATAACACCAAATGCGACTGGGTATGTTTACAAGAACTACGTGGAGACGGTGGACAAGCCTGGACTGAATGAAACCTTCCAACAAAAACCCATAAAACAACAAAGAGCCTTCATGGCTTCCAGCATACAGAATCACTAATGAAATCGTGACTTTAGCTATCCAAAATTTTCATTTACAGTAATACACACAACCAACCATTTCAGAGAAATATCACAAGTTTACATAGTTTCCAGTCTCAAGAAAATCACAGACCAATACATCACCGAGCCAATATCTATTTCATAACCAGAGCGAGTTCATGGATGGCGAAAAAGACGTACATGTAACCAAAAAGCCTTAAAAACACGAGCTTGGTTGGGCAGTTCTTTCCTTGTCTGAAAATCAGAGCATAACCACAACGAAACATAATTGAATGATAGCCAAGATAGGGTGATGACCAGTGGGATAGGTATGGAGTGATGTGCAGTAAATGCACGTCACCTCTATCCTCCACTCATTTAATTCCTTAGTACACGCCAACCAACCACCCATTAATCCATTCAATTAATCTATGCATCGAAACTAACATCCATCACTTTCCAAGTCTTCCACCCCATATCACATTAACCATTGCCAACATACCATAATTCATGTCTGTAATCTCTCTGATCTACAGATTCGGTTCTGGTACGATTTCTTTCATTCCTTCTTGGTGGCTGATTTTCTTTCTTTGTTTCTGCAGAGTGACTGTTGTCAATGTTTGAAGATTTGACAAACTTGATAGGTTTTGTATTACGTGGATGATCACTACTTGATCCTTCTTCATACCCCAATCCAGCTTTCAACTTTGGGTTTCTTTGCTGATTTAGAATGGAGGTTAATCCTTTTGAGGCTTTAATACTTGGCAGATTTTGGTGATACAATCCCTTAAACTTCTCCATTTCTTTTCTGGTTTTTACTATCTCTTCTTCTAAGGCTTCACACCT
>JASDQU010818475.1:44567-56459 GCA_032191745.1 Picea mariana | reverse complement strand
TGGATTGGATCCGTAGGATCTTGCATTTATTTCGCATTTCATCATTTTGGAATTTCGGCATTCCTATTGTAAAGTTTCTTGATGCTCCATCTCGTGGTCCCCGAAACTCCGAAATGGAGCTTGGTTCTTCAAGCTCTTCTCTATAGCTCTTCGACGATGTGACCACCGGCGGTGACCAAGGCCTACACCAAAAAGGTGTTTTCACATTTCGCGATTCCCGTGGTGAAGATTTCGTTACTCTCCATGTCCCGATCCCTGAAACTCTGAAATGGAGCTTGTCTGCACTATCTCCTTCCTCCATCTTCCGCAGATGTGACCATTGGCTGTGACCACAGCGTACACCAAAATATTATTTTGCACTTTTTCATTTCAGAGATTCTGTGATGATTCGTCTCGACTCTCCATGTCACAAGTTCCAAAATGGAGCTTGGCTTCTATAACTCTGCTCTCCATCTCTCGACAATGTGACCACCAGTGGTGACTGAGCACTTATCCATAGAGCGCTTTCGCGATTTCATATTTCGACACTTCGGTGTTCCTGTGGTGAAGATTTCTTTATGCTCCACATCGCGGCCCCCAAAACTCCAGGTCGCAATTTCACATTTCGACATTTCATGAATTTGTATATCGCAAGTTCGAGAGGTTAGGGAACCCCGTTCCTTTGAATTTCCAGTCAGCGAAATGACGATTTGTCGCCACATGTCCTATGGACCCAACAGTCCAGATTTTGTCGTGATTTCGACACTTCACGGACCTTCGTCGTGTTTGATCAACGATCCAGATCAATCCTCAATCCGACAGCTAGAATTATTTCGCGATTTTTCATATCGCGATTTCGAGACTCCTATCGTGAGAGTCCTTGACATTTCCAACTCCCAATCTGCAAGACTCTGAAATGAAGATATTTGACATGCTATGATATTTCGCATTTCGAGATTTTCTGCCATGCAATCATCGTTGCACTGCTGGTCTTGCAACTTTCTCTTGTTCATCATCGTCGGGCTGAGCTTGCCATCAATGAAAAACAAATACTTTGCCTTCTATCTGAAAACATGCCAACAATGTTGAATATGCCTTCATATAACTCAATACATCGAATAGCCACTAACTTTGTTAGCTAGGACTAACAACAATCCTTTTAATTCCAATGCATATAGTGTAGCATATTAGCATAATAGCATAGTTTAGTTTCTTCCTTTTGTGTTTTGTGCATATTGCTTTTATCTCTTTTCAATTTCTCTTATTTGTTGTTACTAACATGTATCTTGTGCAGGTGTCACAGTAATGAATCAAGGAGAAAATAGAAAAGGTAACAATGGATAACATAAGCCATCATAACATGAGATTAGAGCTTAGAGAAACAGAAACAACACATAACATGCCCTATCCATCATCCATTTGTCACAAATAGAACCAACATTTCACCATCAATCATGTAGAGTGTTGTAAATAGTGTCGAACAACAACATAAACGTGAAAGACGAGCCAAATCTAATCTCCCAATTCTACAATGGGGTCCCAGCTACTAGTATTATATATATCGTTAGCTTATAATAATAGGCTTCAACAATACTTTGCAGGAAAAATCCTCATTGCGATTTTTATCGTCAACATGCACATCACTCCATACTTCTCCCACTGTGTCGTCACCCTAGCATGGTTATTGTTCATTTGGTTTTGTTGTGGCTAAGCTCTGAGATTCAGGCATAGAGGGAACTGCTCGACCAACTCGCATTTTTAAATCCATTGGTTACAAGTATGGTTCTTTTCGTCCATCCATGAATTTGCTCTATGTATGAAATGAATGTTGGCTCGGTAATGTGTTGGTCTGTGTTTTCTTGAGATTGCCAACTGTGTAAACGCGTGGTGTTTTCTCTAGAATGATTGTGTGTGTTATTCACTGCAAATGGAAAAATCGATGGTTGAAGTTGTGATTTCATTGGTTTTTCTGTGTAGTGGAAATTGTGATGGCCCTCTGTTGTTTTTATGGGTATTTTATTGGAGGTTTTCGCTCTGTTTAGATTTGTTGTCTGCCTCCTCAAAGTTATGGTAACCATATCCGGTTGTATTCAGTGTTATGGTGTTGTCGTGTATGTTTTGAACCACCTCTTGGTCACTATATATATTTTTCACCTGTTCGTGGTCTTATTTTGTGGTATTGGCATCAACACAGTTGGTTATGGGGTGGAAATTATGCCAATAAGTGTGCTTTAGGGTTGATTGGTAGTACCCAGGTCTACATTTCTATCGGCATTGTTATAAATGGTTCGACTCTTGAAAAGCGCAAGGTTTATGCCTCTACACGTTCTTGGTATTTGTTATTGTTCAGTGAGCACTCGTTGCTCCTCTACATCGTTGTCTACCCTACTTGGTGTTGAACTGTCACCCTATTTTACAAAGCTAAGGGTTATAAGGCTTGTGGTTCCATTGTTCTTGTCTCGAAGGTTCTCACCTACTGTTGATATGGCCGACCTCCAGTCTCCTTGTGTTTGGTGACTGAGCGAACCCTTGATTATTTCTTATGTTCATTAGTTACAGAGCCCGATTTTGATAAACTCAACCAACCGCACTCTTTCGGGTATCTTATTGACTTTCATAAGTTTGTTGAGTAGTATTGACAGTGGATTTGATTATTGGCTCATCTATGTTTGATCGGGTTGATGGAGAGTTGTAATTGGAAATGATAATTGGTATACAATCACTGCCTCCTTTTGTTGTGTCAGTTGAATCAATAACTCAACATTGTTATAAATTGATTGATTGGGAGTAAACGGTAATGTATAGTCACAGAGATGTCTCTTTTTGTTATGTGTTGGTCTGTGTGTTCCTATAATGTGGCATCAATTGAAGTTTGTGATTGTTGTGTGTTTAATTTGTCCCGATCAAGATCATTACTAATTGGAAAATTGATGTCTGAGACTTGGTTGTTACTGTGTATGGTTTATGGAGACATCGTGCATCGTTTTGTTTTATTGCACCATCAGAGATGAAGCACAGGGTTTTTGTAGTATGGTCTCATTGCAAGTTTAATTGTTAATATTTTCAAAAAAATGGAATCGGGCATGTTTTAAAAGAGTCTGTTCAACTCATGAAAGACTTGCGTCTATGTTTGATTTGAGAAATTACAAATTATTGGTAGTGGTTGATATTTTTATATGATGAACAGAGTTGAAGCAATATGACCATGTGTTCCTTCGGATTTTGTTTTAAATATAAAAGGGAAGGAAATGAAAAGAAACAGAATCCTATTAACAAGAAGTTTGAAAGGCATAGTGATCATGAGTATGATGATACACTGTGTTAATATAAATGGGTTGAAGATTTAAATGTGGGACAATGAACAAGTTTTAACACACAATATTTGTTTAATTGGTTACAGTAATTGTTTAATTGGTGTTAGACCATTTCCATTAAATACATAACTGTTTTATGGATTACTTAATTGATTTTACGAACAATATTCGCTATTTTCCCTACCATTATTTCACTTTTCGCACATTACAATCCCCTTGCCTTCCCATATTCACTATCCACCCCCTGTTCCTAAAATTTAATTATTAAAATGAATTTTGTATTATGGCAGCTAAATAATCGCAGGGATGAATTACAATGATATATTCTTTTGGTCTATGATACAGTTGATTGTTTGATGTCTGTGAGCAGTAATCATGATCTTTTCCCCCTCATTTTAACATTTTTCGCTTAATACAACCCCTCACATATCCCATAACCCTTGTTCACCCACTGCTCATCGAAAACTATTAAACGATTTGTATGGATTGGATTGCATGAGTCTAATATGTTGCTGAGACAAATTCTATTTCATATTTAAAAGAGTTGTCATGTATGGTTGTTAAAGAAACTATTTGCTAATCAATAGTGCATACAAGAATGATATTTTTTAGCAGGGGTAGCCATGGTCGGGGTAACCGAGGAAGAGGAAATTGGAACAAAGGCCCTAGAAGGCCAAGATTCTCTATACACTTTGATGCAGACTCGCAAGAGTTAGGCCAACTATTTCAAGCTGGATTTGTTAATTGGATTGGGCAAGGAGTGGTCCAACCTAGGCCTGAAAGTCCTCCATTCTAAGCCCCACAGGTCCCTAGTATCCCAGTGCCTCCTCATGTCTCATTACAACCTGAAGTCCGTGAAAATGATGGATGGCAAGAGATTGTCCACCCAACAGTCTCCCATCATCGTGGCTGGCCTAATTTATCTCTACCTACCCGTCCACCCGTTAATCAAATTTCCCAAGCTTCCCCTATCCACTCACCAATACAATCTTCCCATGCAAGAAAAAATTTAAAAACCGAGGCTCACCATGCTTTTGACAAAGGAAAAGTCATTGTTGCCCCTTCCTCACCCTCAAATCACTCTGCCAAGTCCGTGTCCTCCCGCACATATTTGAGAGATGATTGCTCTCATGTGATCAGTGATATTAGTCCTAAAGGCTCCACACAGCCTAAGGAAAATTCAGAGAGATCAAAAGGTGACAGCAACAACACAGGAAAGATTGCCTCCCAGAGTGGCAAATATGGATTTTAAGTTTTTATTTATTAATTGTTGAGAACAATTGACTTCTGAAATTTTGGACAACACACTATTTTTTGGATATATGGGTAATATACTTTTGGAAATAATTTCAATTATCATTGATATAAATTGTCAAATATGAAAGTGATGATGGGAGTCACAAGGAGGGATGTTTTGTTTGATTAACTAGTTGTGTTATGATTGTTAAATAACTAAAGGGAGTCACAAGGGGCCCACCTACTAGTTATTATTTATTAAAAACCCTTATTATGATTTATTACTTTTCCCCCTTAACTAAAATGTTGGTTGAGTTGTAGTTAACTTAACTAGTGAAGTAGTTCAACTACTTCAACCAATTTTAAATTTCTTAAAGGCAAAAGGGAAAGGAGGAACAAGAGGAGAATAGAAGGATAAGCATACTAAGGTATTATCTTTGAGTTTTGTTGAGATAATTCAATTTTCATTCATTCCTTAATTCATTAGAAGCCTAATTCTTTTTTATGATAGCAGGGTCCTATTGTAGACAACAAGATTCAGGGCTGAATTACATCATTCAGACACTTGTTTTTCATAGGTGTTGATCTATCTTTGATAGTTTGTGTAGACTTGTCTGTTTGTGAATTAAATTTCATGACTAGCAAAGGATATTGTGCAAAGTTGAGTGGGAAGCAATCTGTGGCAATTTGATCCAGCTTTTACAGTTCAGTTTTTTACTTTCTGTCAGAAGTCCTTTTGTATGTTTCATCGGGGACATCTAAATTTGACTTTGGTCCAAAACTTCCTCATGAAATTTTGTAAAGAGAACAATTCTTTTGATGAATTGGAATGAAATAAACAATTTCTTTATGTCTCATCTGTTTTTATTATTGACTTGGTGTCTTTACTTCTGTGTCTATATGTATTTCAACATTTGTTATGTTTAGAAAATCACATAGATAATGAATTTTTCAGCAATCTTTTATTTATAAAAAAAACATCCTAAGCACTCGTAATCAATGCGTGTGAATTAGGATACCAATTTTGATGGCTATAAACATAGGGTGATATTCTCGTCTATCTTGCTTTAGCCAAGCAAGATCTAAAAATTCTTGAGTAAGATCATTTCATATATTGTCCTCAACAACACCCATGGAAACAAATTTGAAGCTCATGGTTGATACTTCGTCAGAGTTGGTTGATGCTACTCTATACAAACATATTATTGGTTTGTTGATGTATCTGACGAATACCAAGCCAAATATATGCTTTGATGTGAACAACTCGAGTCAACATCTGGTAGAGCCTAGACGTGTTCACCTTGTAGTTGAAAATCATGTGATGAGATACCTTAATGGTACGTTGGATTATGGTCTATGTTATAATGGAGATCGTGACTTCAAAATGTATGGTTATACTGATTCAGATTGGGTTCGAAGTGCTTCAGACATAAAAAACACTTTAGGATGTTGTTTCACTTTGGGGTCAGCCATGACTTCATGGAAAAGCAGGAAGCAATTCAGTATTTCTCTCAGCATGACATAAATGGAATACACTGCAGCATGTTCCACTAGTTGTGAAGCCATATGGATTCGAAAGTTGTTGACATGTTTGTTTGATCTGGAGATGGAATCCACCGTGATTCTATGTGATAACTAGAGTTGTATAAAGATGACGGATAACCCAGTGTTCCATGATAAGTTGAAACACATAGAGATCCGGTATCACCACATTCGTGATATGGCGTACAGGGGAGCTGTAAAGCTCCAATATGTTGGCACATATGAGCAGGTTGCAGATGTGTTGACCAAGGCTTTGTCTCATGTGAATTTTGAGTACGTCTGAGACAAGCTTGGTGTTGTCTGAAAGGACGTCCCTCGAAAGGGTTAGTGATGCTAATGATACTATGGTATCCTGACCAACAACAGGTAGCTTCGTTAGGATTTTATATCCTAGGGGATTGATCAACCCTAGGTCGATCCCGNTAGTGGTAGCTCTATTAGGATTTTATATCCTAGGGAATCTTTTGATTTCTGGGTAGATCCTGGAGGTTCGGTAAGGACGATCTGTCAGAGTACCACGTGGTAGCTTGTTAGGATTTTATATCCTAGGCAATATTATGATTCCCGGATAGATCCCGAAGGTTTGGTAAGGACGGTCTGTCAGAGTACCACAAAATGTTGTTGTTGCACTTGCCTCATTCTGTTGCCATATGTTGTTGATGATGTTCTATCAACCTCGTGTTGTTGATGATTTTGTATCAGCCTCGTGTTGTTGATGATGTTGTATCAGCCTCGTGTTGTTGATGATGTTGTTGTTCCAGCCTCGTGTTGTTGTTTTTCTAAGCTTCATGCTATTGATGTTAATTTTTCAGCTTTATGATGATGATGATGATGATGATGTTACTCCAGCTCCATGTTGTGGATGATGATATTGATGATGAGAAAAAACTTCCGATGATTTGTATATGTGTCAGTCAATGTTCTTGATGTCGATGATAATGCTTCCCTCTCCTTCTCTTGATGATGTTGTGTTGGGTCATGTCAGTAGAATACCCTTCTCGTTAAGGGGGAGTGTTGAAATATTGTAACTTCGAAGAATATTCTAATTATATTTGAGTAATTATATTATAGATCAAATCCCCTTTTGTGGATTGATCATGTTGGGTCTTGTATAAGATCAAATCCCATTTTGTGGATTGATCATGTTGGGTCTTGTATAAGATCAAATCCCCTTTTGTGGATTGATCATGATGGGTCTTGTATAAGATCAAATCCCCTTTTGTGGATTGGTCAAACCATATTTATATGGTGGTATTTGTAAAATCATCCCCTAGTGTTTATAAAGTTGTTTTAACAACTTCTAGAAGAAGTCAGCTCTACCAAGTGAACAAACATAACCCTAGCGCCTCCTCAACTAGTATTTATATGTGAGGATGGTGCCTCACTTATACACACTCACACTCACTCATCTAGTGCATATATCTTGAAGGCGGTTGCAGTTGCAGGAGGAAGGAGAAGAGAGGCGCATGCTCACTCTTGGTGTTTTGGTCTTAGTCTTGGCATTGTATTGGAAATCTATTATTGAGGAAGTTTTTGTTGGGTTTTCTCCCCCATGAGGGTTTCCCAGGATAAAATGTTGCGTACCTTGTGATTGTATTTCTTTCAATGATCCTCTTTATGGTATTGTTTTGGAAATGCATTGAATGCTCATGTAATTTGGAAATAACCTAATAACAACAGTAAAAACTTAACATGGTATTTGATTTTATTTCAGTTTGTGTGTTGTTTTCATTCACATGGAATTTATGTTCTGCACCGTTTTATGAATTCAGAGACCGATTATCAATATAAAGCATCTGCAAATTCTGATCATTCCTGTACCTAACACCTTGCCTTTTCACGCACTTCAGATTTCTCATCATTACATTCACACAAACATTTCACCAACACAATATTCTTTGTTCTCACCTATATTGTACGATATATTCAATCTTTTCTGTGCACATGATAATTCCAAGTCGCCTTTCCTCTCCAATTCATTCACCTCGCCATTCTCGTTTCTGATTCATCTCTGATCTCACAATAATTCCATGTTTTCACTATGTTCACAATTCAAAGCATTAAACGTTGCATACTTTATTTCTATTGTAATGTGATCCACATAGTCTTTTATTATCAGTATTGTTTGGTTTCATACAAATTATGTATTGCGAGTCGTGCATATTTTTTGGTCTTATAACTCCATGTTGTTGTTAATGTTATAGAGAAGCTCTCTTGTTATATTGTTTTATTATTGTTATGATTGTATGTATTATGTATTGTTTTATTAATATTGCGTTGTATTATTTTTTTTATATTATGTTGTGTGTTGTTGTATTTTTATAATAACATTCATTGCTTTGTTATTTGTGTTGTTATATTAACACGTATCGTTTTGTTATTTATGTTTTGTGTGTGTTTACTTATTATATGAGGGATTTCTATTATACATATGGTTATCCATGGCTTTGTTGTATTGTTTATTATATTGTTTTGTTATATTTGTTATATGTTTGTTATAATGTTTGTTAGCGCCGCCATTTTTATTTTTTAGAGTCGGTCTTAGTCGAGTTATGGTCCATGTGTCAAAGCATGTGAGGTTAGGTACTGAACAACAAAAGGGTCGAAGTCAGCAAGTGGTCGGTTGGCCCTTGGAGTCAGGAAGGGATGTCAGAGTCAAAACATGTGTAAATAGTACGAGTCTGTTCCCAAAGAGTCGGGTCATATCAAAAAGGAAGTTTGTATGTGCCTTGAGTTGAGGCAAGTTGTTTAACAGAAGTTGCGTCAAAAAGTGCAGTGAGAATCATCAGTTCATTATGAAGACTGGAACAATGAAAAATCACGACACTCGTATCACATATGCCCTGCAACCCTTATCAGTTGTACTTTACATGCCAGGAAGTGTACTCGTCGCGCGGATGTGCTACGAAAAATCTTCAGTTCGCTTTGAAACATCCAATCGCCATGAATTCAATGTTCCCTGGCACGATTCCACCTCTTGCCTACTCTGTTATAAATTATGGATGTTCTGCATGTATTCTATTCACCAGTCAAGCTTATGCATTGTTTGTAGTTCTTATCGCAAGCCCAGGTTGAACAAGATTACTGCCTTGGGCCTGTGCCAAATCCACCGCATGCAAGAAAAATACTTTCAAATGTAGCAATTGGATGTATTGTTTCCTTTCTTTGCGTACATACTTCCTATATTCTTTATTCATATCTATTGTTGTCTTAATCAGAACATAATTTCAAACCTAGGATTCGTTGTGCAGCACCCTAGATTCACGCCATTTAGACAAACCATGTTTCCTCTAAGTTAACTATGATTCATCCTCAACGATGCTCCGAGTTTCTTAATGTGTTTTTCCCCTCGCCACACACAATGATTTTAAACTGAAAAATATTGCTTTCTTAGCCTTTATTCTCTCAAGTTCGATCACCAACTCATTTGTTTCTATTGTTTTCTTAAATCGACTCTATAGCCCAAGGTCTTAATCTTTTTTTCCAATAGAACCAGAAATTATTATTTGAAGGTGTTAAATCTAGTCGACAACTTAAAGCCATACCCTGTACTGAGACAAAGTCTCCTGAGAGAGCCCTCTCTAGGTCCGAAAGGATAGTTTCGGGTCTCAAAGTTGGTTTGTAGGTTTCCTCTGTCATTTGTTTCTCAGCCGGACGAAGTTTACAGAAAGCTAACATTCTGGCGTCATTGTCGGGGATGGAATTGGATAAATTTTCCTTGGGACAACGACTAAAGTTACAGTTTTTACCCTTGAGGGTAATAGAGGGGAAAATGTCTATATTGGTTGAAACCTTTACCCTGTCGACTGTAGTCAAAAATATCAGTAGCACCAAGTAGTGTGATTCGAGAACCTTGGCTCTGAAGACGATCTATACCAGAGCAAATCCTGACCCAAACCCTGTAGAGAATGTGTGTGATCCTGAGAAGCTTCTGCGTAGAACTAGGGAGAAAGCGTTGAACCCGTTCTATTACCTAAACAGAAGCCTATCCTTACTCAAAGACGACATGCAAAGCATTGATGACCTTGAGTTTGACACCTTGTTTGAGCAAACCCTATTCAAGTCTGAGTTGGAAACCAGCTTGGACGAAATAGTTTCCGACCAGAAGAGGTTTCAAGCTCTGGTACCTAAGAACATCCCCCAAATCCCTAACCATCCTAGAGCCATGGACGCCAGATTCTCCCCCCTCATTCTGTCAACCCAACTGCATGATTTTCCCCAGAATTATAGCTAGAGGATCAAGCTCTACGATGTTGAAGGGAACGTTTCAGCCCAAAAGCATCTGGATTGGTTCAACGATTTCATCGACCTAGAAGAGGTATACTATGCAGACGTGAAAATGAGGTTGTTCGCGTAGAGTCTTTCGGGGGAGGTGAGGAAGTGGTTAAAGTCCCTCCCAGTAGCAAGCATTCAAGACTTCACCACATTTTAAATGTCTTTCATTACTATATGGGGAGACAAGAAGAACCCCTTGCCATTGTTGACGTAGTATAATATTATGAAGAGGGCACCGGAGGAGACGGTGCAAGAATTCTCATCCCATTTCATGAAGGTTTATAACTCAATTCTCGTAGAGGTCCATCCACCCCCTGGGGTTGTGCAGCAGTGATACGCCAACTCCTTCGACAATGATTTCACCTTGCTATTGAGAGAAATAAGCTTAGCAAATATAGATGCCATGATGAGCGACGCAATCGAAGTCGAGGTAAACCTTATGGCATCAGGGAATATCAAATAGAGATTCAACATAGGCGATAACAAACCCCAAGGGGATTCAAAACCATCGACATCTTGGTCCTTAGATGACAAATTAGACTTGATGATGAAGACAATGGAGAAACTGATGGAAATAATGTCCATGGGAAACATACCTGCTTCCCGAGAACAACATGACCCCCAACCCAAAAATCAGAACCTCAGAAGGGGTCAGGTCCCTTAGATCATATAGAGGGAGTAGAGAGACCAGGGTGACCAACAAACAAGGCCTTTGTTCCAAAATAATTACGCAGATGAGGACTTCGATCAGATGTTCCAAGACCAAATGCATTGTTGTGATGAAAAGGACACGTGCGTGTTTTTGACGAAGGGAGAACATGATCAGTACATGAGAGAAAATGACGATATTATGCTTGATACAGATGACACGATGTTCAGGGAAACAAAAAAGTTCAGGAAAGCTTATCACAATGCCATCATGTAGTTTTAGAAGAAATAGAACTTTAGGAGCAAGAAGGCGCTTACCGAACCTCAGCAGACAAATCCCATAAGGAAAACTCCGACGAATACCCCTTCCACAAGTCGCCCGAAGCCAGACAACTCGACCAAGGATGTGGCTGAAAGGGCAAAGTCGAAGGAGGAGGCCCCGAAGAAAGTGCCAGAGATAAGCTGGGAAGCATGTGGAAAAGAGGTAGAAAGGTCTCTTACCCCTGTAAATTTGAGCACGAAATGGCCAATATCAAAATCTTTTTCCCTTTTAAAAAACTTATTAGAAAGGGTGAATATCAGGAGCAAATTATTAAAATGCTAAAAATGGGAGAAAATCCCGACACTTTAAACGTCCAAGACAATCACCCTGCAATTTTGTTTGGTCCACGCGTAGAGGAGACAAGCGATACTGAGGACGTTCCCTCATTCTATGTCAGTCTCAAGGTCCATGACATGACCCTGCATAATGCCATGCTAGACTCAGGTTTGTCGCACAATCTTATGCCAAAGGTGATCATGGACGAGTTGGGTTTGGACATCACGAGGACCTATAAGGACCTTTTTTCTTTTGATTCAAGGAAAGTCAAGTGCTTGGGTCTCATAAAAGACTTGGTCG
>JASDQU010818475.1:5593-26491 GCA_032191745.1 Picea mariana | reverse complement strand
ACTCCTACCAAGTAGGTGTGAAAAGAGACTGACAAAATGTCCACCAACTGTCCTACAACTCTCCACAAAAATTCTTCAAACAAGCTGCCACTAAACTCTGTCAATGTCTGTCCACAAAATCTACCCAAAAGATGTCTAAAACAGTCCACAAAATGTTGTCCAAAACTCAACAAAAAATCAGCCACCAAGCTCTGATACCATGAAGATTTTCCAGGTCCTAACAAGCTCCCAACTAGGTCTGTCTTTGACCTCAAGTTGGCTCTAAGTTTCAACTATCAAACAAGGGTTTGTTGTTGTTTTATAACAACAAACTGTTCAGTAACTTCTTTGTTGTTTTGTTATGCTTACATAGGCCTTTTAGGTGCTCTAGCATGTAGCTTTTTTCACCAAGATGTTAGCACATCCATACAATAAATTATGTAACACACATAGAGATATTTAGATCTGAAGTAATGTTGTTCTAAACAATGATATACATGAAAATGAACACAGGTATTTTTGGTCAACATGACCCTGGATAAACCCCCCCCCCCCCAGGGAAAACCAGTTTGGAATATGAGTGTATAAATGTGTAGAATAGAAGGTGGAATACAACAAGTACTATAAAAAAAATGAACCTGATACAATAACATCTTAACTCAAGCTGCAACACAAGTCCAAGAGGTAGAGATGCACCCTATCATGGTGTGCCCTCCTTACAAGTTGACCAATCCACTAAAATGAAGCACCCTAGTATGGTGCACCCTCCTCACAAGTTGACCAATCCACTAAAATGAAGTGCCCTAGCTGCTGGAAGATCTAATGGAGAAACCCTTGCACTAAACTCTGAATCTGTGTTGTAGCTCTCCACTGAAACTGTCCTCAACGCAAACTGACCACTGCAAGTCCTTCCTACTAGCTGTGCTCCCTCCTCCTAGCAAGAACAATCTCCACAAAGAAATGAGGGTCTAAGCCTCCTGGCTACCTCCATGAATGGAGGATCCCAAGATTTCCTCACAAACTCCTCAAGTGAACATAAGAGTGAATGAGCCTCCCTTTTCCCTATGCACCCCTCTTAAGGTAACAAGAGAAACCCTAAAGTATGTGTGGATGAGATCATCTCATCTCATCTCTAATCAATGGTTGAGATATATCCAAAATAATCTCAACTCAAAACCCACTTTACTTGAGTTTCCATAGTTTCACTTTTATGTTTCCTAATTCACCCACAAAGTGAATTAATAGTCATTTAAGGCTAAAATGACCAAATTTCACTTTTGACTTAAATCTCCTAAGTCAAAGTGAAATTAGACATAAATTACATGGTACATGGTACAAAGTATTTCTCTCTTGTGTTAAGAGGCTCACAAACACAAGGGGACCACTTTCCAAGGTACCCAAATCTCAACACACTCAGGGAGCATGCAATTCGATTAGTGTTTCCCTTTTTGTATTGATATTTAGGTGGAATTATTGAAGGTACGTGAACCATGTCTAATGGTAATCATTCTACAACTTCAATTGAGTTTGCGTAAATTGCATAGGTCTATGGTTAGTGTGGATGATTGTTTCCTTTCCTAGAATATAATGTTTCCACTCCCAACATACATATACAATGGAGTAAAACTCCTTGTCATAGATGGGTTATCTACAAATTGTGTTAGAGAGTCTCTCACTATGATAAACCATTGGATGTCCATATTGAGTGAGCACTTCATTGATGGCATAATTTGAGGCCTTTGTCTAGATTTCAGATTATTGTTGCAAATTGAGCAGAATGAGTACTAGCACTAAGTAGAGTCAAAGATTTAGTGCCTCAAATGATTTATATTGTTCCTCGGCCCAAAGAAACTTGGCCTTATCTCCACCCTTGATCACCTAACTTAGTGGCAAGGTAATATGAGATAACTCATGATCATATGGTAAAAGTTTTTGATGTCCAAGATGTCATGGAGACTAATTAACATCTAAGGGGAAAACCAATCATAGATCATTTACACCTTGACTAGATCCACATGCACATTATACTCATCCATGATAGTGAATTTCTTGTCTAAATCCATATGCACACTGCACTCATCCACGATATACCCTGAAGAGGGAATTATATGCATGCCAAATGAACATTTCTCCATGTTGGTGTGTAACTAATGTTGTCATAGGGTGCTGAACACTTGTTGAATGTGATTTAGAGGCTCTTCTTTGGTTCCATTGAGATAAGGATGTCATTCAGGTAGATGTACATAAGAGTTTGTGAATGGGTGCAAAATATCATCCATCATCCTCATGAATTTCATTAGTGCATTAGACAAGTTGAACAACACGATCAACCATTTGAATAGACCTCCATTGGACTTGAAGGTTGTCTTCCATACATTGGTTGGCTCAATTGGTCCCAATGATAACCTATGTTAAGATCAATCTCATTGAAAAATTTGGCAGATCATTAATCCAAGGGATGGGGTGTTGATTTTTAACTGTTAATTTGTTCAAGGCTTTGTAGTTGATACAATTTTTTCATGTCCTATCCTTTCGATAAACTAATACAACTGGGTTCTTGCAGGGTGAGTAACTCAATCCAATGTGGTCATTTTGTAATAGACCCTGAATCTAGGGCTTAATCTCATCATTCTCCAAAATGGAGCATCTGTAGACAAGGCCATTACGCAAAGGGTCACTTAGTTTCAAATCCTTTGTTTCCTCACAATAGAGAGGTACCCATGTAGGTGAAGTGAAAATGTCCTCGTATTCTTCCTCCAATTTTCTCCCTATCTCTGATACAAAGAAGGACCTTTCATAAAGAATTTAGCATTCACAATAATTTTCTTTGCTCCTTCCGATCGACCATGAAGAGGAAATTTATCCTAGTCTAAGAGATTATCTTCCTGCATTGCTTAGTGATGATCAAAGAGACTGTTGTAGTTGAGGCTACTTCGGATATCTTGTAGAGTTGATCTCCTAGAATAAAAATGACACCATGAGAACTAGATTGGTAAACATCATGATGCTTCCACATATATAGTTTTCCTAATAGAACATCACAAACTTCAAGTGGGGAAACACCACATAATAACTCATCTTTGAAGATCTTGATGTCGTATTACCGACCAAATTGTTCATTGGTGTGGATATCTTATCATTGACTTAGTTAATCAATGGTGTATGGATAGGGATGTGGCATCATTGGTAGCATCATCTTATTGAAATAATGTTCTTCTCGCTATTGTTGTCAACAATGAAATGTGATGGTGTCCCCTTCACCTACCTCTATGAGTGTAAGAGGTGTTCACCTTCCTTAGGCTCCTTTGGTTGGATCTTAGTGGTGGTGAAAGTTACACTAGGCTTCACGTTGATGATTCCCCTATCCATGGTTGTCGGTGGAATTTGGGGTGAATAAGAGTACAAGGCTTTCAACTCAGCTAATAAAAATGGTCTAGCACGATAATCATCATTATTTTGGCATGGTATTTTATGAGTGTCGCACCATTTGCTTATATTCTTTGACTTCTCATTCTTCTTCTTTGCATGCAACTTTGACTAGTTGTTTTGAGGTTGGAATATATTTTCTTTGTCCTTTGTTTTAAGATTTAGGACTGCCTTTACCCTTCCTTTCCTATTGTTTATTTTGGTTCCCAAACACATTCTCATTATTTTAATAATAATAATAATAATTTTGATGGCATAATAGTAAATGACTCCCAACAAAGAGATGTTTAGAAATCACATTTTTGTTTGAATGTATATGTTCATGCCACTATGATATTTGAGAATCATAAACCACTTGGACTCCTTGAGACCCACTTTTTCACTTAAGGTATGATAGGTGTTGGTGTACTTCGAGATTGTTTGGTCTTTTCTTTGGCACAAGGTTTCCATCTCATGTATTTGTTGTCATAGTTTCCAACCAAGAAATACTCCTCCTTGAGGGCATCAACAAAATCCCCCCAGGTGGGTGTTATCTCCTTGTGGAGTTATTTATATGGATAAATCTCTAACATTAAATCATCAATCCGGGAGTTCGTAAACTTAGAGGTGCAAGCATAGGAAATGCAGTATTAAAGCTCTAATCTATCATATGTCGGTGACAGTCCAAACATTCCAAGCAAATCAAAGCAAGTAAAATTATGCAAACAAAGCAAAGCAAGGAAAAGAAATAAAAAGCAATACCAAGTAATGTATCATTGGGTTGTGGAACAACTAATTCTATAAAGGTTCTGAGTCACAATCATTCATCCAAGGATGTTCATGCAACTTTGTGAAAGTAGCTTATTAGTGTATTTAACCTTCAATGATATCCCTGTAGTGGATCCACGCTTATGCTACAAAGAAACAAATTGAAGCAATGCAATGTAAAGACTTAAAAAAAAACACACTTCAAATATTAGTCAACTATATATATATATATATATATATATATATATAATAACAAAACAATGAACCAATAACAGTGACACTACACAAAGAAGAACATATACTAGTCATATAACAACATGACAATATGTAACAATATATATTTAAAAAAACAATAAACTAATAACATAAAAATAACAATACACACAAGATAACACAATATACAACTAACAAAGCAATACAATAATAAACTAATATAACAAAATATATAAAAAAAACAACATAGAACAATGACATTGTTAGCTCTCTGTAAACTTCATCCGACTGAGAAATGAATGACAGAGGAAACCTACAAACCAACTTTGAGACCCGAAACTAGCCTTTCGGACCTGGAGAGGGCTCTCGAGAGAGACTTTGTCTCGGTACAGGGTATGGCTTTAAGTTGTCGGCTAGATTTAACACCTTCAAATAATAATTTCTGGTTCTATTGGTGAACAAGATTAAGACCTTGGGATATGGAGTCGATTTAAGAAAACAATAGAAACAAATAACTTGGTGACCGAACTTGAGAGGATAAAGGCTAAGCAAGCAGCAGTTTTCAATTTAAAATCGTTGTGTGTGGTGAGGGGAAAAACACATGAAGCAACTGGGATCACCGTTGAGGATGAATTTAGATTTAACTTATAGGAAACACAGCTTGTCTAAATGGTGCAAATCTAGGGCGTTGCACAACGAATCCTAGGTTCGAAGTTACGTTCTGATTAAGACAGAAATAGATATGAATAAAGAATATAGGAAGTACATACGCAAAGAAAGGAAACAATACATCCAACTGCTACAATTAGAATATTTTCATCAAAGCTTCAGGACTTTTGCTTTAAATTTTGATCGAATCTCAAAACTACATTCAATAGTCACTATCTACACTAGTTTTTTCCAACCAAATTGGCTTACATCGAACAGATAAAATATATAGGCAAGAGCGCCACTTGGGCTGCCCTGCTCTTTAGTTACTATCCCTAGAATTTAGGAAACTGACTGTTCTATGTTAAATGACTTTTTGTATGACACCTTTCCAGAAATAGAAACCAACTGTATTTGGTCATATCATAACCGCTTGTCTTTTCCACAGGGGTTCGGTTATCATCAAGGTCTCGTCATGGGGAGAGTGATGTGTCGATGCTTTCCTTTGACAGGGTATCTGAACGATCGAGTGCTCTATTAGACTCCCACCATCCACTATAACAGCCTTGATTTCTGTCGCATTCTCATTTGTTGGGGTGCATACATGGCGAGTGACTGTTGGCTATCGCAATCATTACCAAAATGACAAAACCATATAAGGGTGATGCCTTCTTCAAAACTATCAAAATCTGTGCCATGTTTGAGAATACAAGAATCAACTCATTTAATCATGTCTCTTCTGCACACTGGCAAGAGCTGTGCGGACTTTCTCCTCGGCCGCTTCACATTCTCTGAAGTGATTCACATTCCTTTATTCTAACCTCCTCTGTGTTTCGCGTAGTTGTACGTCTATTGTATCATGTGCTTCCTTGAGTTGTCTCTTGAGCCACATCACATTTCCTTCGTGGACTTGAGATGCTGACACTTCAAGGGTCTTCGCTGCTAATTGTTTTCTTAGTTCTCTTTTTTCCTGGTAAATCTCAGCGATAGCAAGCTGCGCTTGCTTCAGCTGTTGAGACGACTCTTGAACATATGTGCCTTCAACATATGTCCTCCTCATTCTGCTCCAAATTTATCAACTTGTACCTTCGACAAGTTCTAGACGAACAATGCACATAAGTAATTCCTCGAAAGCCGACTTTGCACGCGGTTCGCTTGGGACTCGGTTTTCTCTAGCTTTCTTATTCTTCTTTGGCTTGCCGCTTCTCCATTGTTTTTGTTGTTGGGGGGACAGGAATCCAAACGTCTTTCCTTCCTACGCAGCCTCTTCCACTCCAGCTTCTGCGTGGTGTGATATTACCCTTTCAACAGGTAGAGGGAAATATCCTTTTGGATCCTTGGAGATGCCCGCTGTGAGCAAGAAAGAATCCAAATTTCTTCCCAACCATCTTAATTCCTCAACTACCAGCAATTTAATCAACAAGACATGAGATAGTTTCTTTTTCAATTGGTCCTTTTCAAAATGGGCGTTGTCCGCCATCTCTCGGAGGTTCTGGTGTAAGAAAAAGGGTAGATTTAATGGTATCCTTCCTGTGAAGTGCATCAAAAATCTAATGTGATGTGAATGTACTATGTTGAACCTCCCTTCACAGGTGAATATTTCCTAATTACTCCAAGTAGTTTCCGAAAAGGTTCCTGCAAATATCTACTCAGAACGCTTGTCTCGACTTTCCCACCTAAACAATCTTGCTTGATGAAGTCTTCATAGCACCATGCATCCAAGGGCATGCCTTTAAACCACCTTTCGTCACGTAGGGGGATCTCTGTTGCGATTGAAAAAGTTTCCTCAGTTACCTGGAAAATGACACCTGAGATCACTGCGTGAAATCCGTCGAAATTGAGTGTGAACTGCTCAGCTAGTCTCATATTGAATACTTGAATTTTCCTGCAAAAGGCCATGCACCCGAACTGTTCAAAGGACTCTCTAACCTTCAAATCTTTGTTGATCAATGTCAAGTTTTGGGGTTCGAGCCCAGTGCTTCTACCACTTCGTGCACCCTTCCTTATGTTTTGGGAGGTATCCATGGTGCAATGCATATTTGTCCTACACGCGGTGGATTTGGCACGGGCCTAAGGCAGTAATATTGATCAACATGGGCTTGTGAGAAGAAATAAAAACGATGCATAAGCTCAACTGGTGAATAGAATGCATGCAGAACATCAAGAATTTATAACAGAGCGGGCGAGAGGTGGAATCGTTCCAGGGAACACTGAATTCATGGCAACTAGATGTTTCGAAGCAAACTGAAGATTTTCCGTAGCACATATGCACAATGAGTACACTTCAGGGCGTGTAAAGTACAACTGATAAGGGCTGAAGGGCATACATGATATGAGCCCCGTGATTTTTCATTCTTCCAACGTTCATAATGACCTGATGATGGCCACTGCACTTGCTGACGTAACTTATTTTAAATAACTTACCTCGACCCGAGGCATGTAAAAACTTTCTTTCTGACAAGACCTGACTCTTTGGGAACAAACTCATACTATTTACACATGTTTTTACTTTGACATCCCTTCCCGAATCCAAGGGCCAACCAGACACTTGCTGACTTCGACCCTTTTGTTGTTAACAACTAGCTCCAATGGGGATGTTATGCTCGCAGTGAGGTAGCAACAAACATCAGACCAGGTGCCTGACCATTGGTCCTTATTCGACTTTTAGACACTGAAACAATGGAAAACACAATGCAACCTAAAACTTATTGACACAGTTTCGACCAGACACAGCATAAACTTAGGGCCTTCACTTCGGGCTTCAATTTTATACCAACACACCGACTCAAGACAAAAATAAAATGGCTATTTACAAAGACATGTGACTTAAACGGACTTTATTGCACCAGATAGTGTTTGAGGAACCTGTCATTTACATGCCCCCAAACAACGCACTCTCCATTAAGTTCTTCTAAAAAATAAGAGTTATTCCCACGATATGCACTGATTTTGAATGGACCCGTCCAAAGATGATCAAATTTTCCTTGCTTTCCTTTATCTTCATTCCTCGCGTCCCATTTCAACAACAAATCCCCCAAATGAAATTCCTCCTACGTAGAGTGCTTGTCGAAGGTTTTCTTCATCCTCTCCTAGTGGAGTTGTGATCGATTGTACACCTGATGCCTCATCTGATGTGTGTGAATCAACTGATTTATTCTCCTCTGCATGTCATTTGGCTCGGCTTCCTGTTCTTGCAGCAACTTCGTAACGGGCAACCCCAGTGAGGTGGGGAAAATCACATGTACACAATATACGATATGGAATGGTGACGTCGATATGGACTTCTTGGTAGTGACTCTGTCCACCCATAGCGCATAAATAAGCTTTTTATTCCAGGACTTCTTGTTGTCTTGGAGGACTCTCTTGATGATCTTGGTCAAACTTTTATTTGACAATTATGCTAACCCATTTCCCTGTGGGTAATACGTTGTAGAATGTCCTAGGGTTGTATTGTAATCTTGACAAAGCTTATCCATCTTATTGTAATTGAATGTGGCCACATTATCTGTTATGATCTTGATAGGGCATCCAAATATCGAGAGGAAGTTTGTCTCCATAAATTGAATGATGACTATGTTAATAGCCTGGTTCGTTGGAATTGCTTCTATCCATTTCCTGAAGTAATCTATGGCCGTGAGTATCCATCTGTGTTGCGCCAAGGATGGTTGATGGATATCCCCTATAAATTCCAAGCCCCATTGCATGAAAGGGGCTTCGACCAAGATTGGTTTCAGCGGCAGGGGCTGTAACTTCCTTCTTCCATCAAAAACCTGACACTCGTGGAAACTGGAAACTTCTTTGTATACATCTGTGAAGATGCTAGGCCAATAGTAACATGCTCATAGGATTTTATGCGCGATGGTTTTCTAGTAGTTATGTCCTCCACATTTTCCTTTGTGGAATTCTTCGATAGCTCTTTTCGCATCATCTTCCAGCAAACAACTCAGCAATATCCCTCTGGGATCTTTCTAGTACAGTGAGTTATCTAAGATGCAAAACTTAACAAGTTTGAGTTTTAAGAATCTGGCCTTGGTCTTACTTAAACCCGGAGGGGCTTGCAGATTCCTCAACACATAGATGATCTTTGTATACCACGATGAATCGATGAATTTTTTAGACACATGCACAATTGTTTGTTCTTGAGGATTATCTGACAGATCAACAATGAAGTTGATTCCCAAAATGTCACAGTTCGACTGCACCATTAGCTTTGCAAGGCCCTAACCCTTAATCAACTTTGTGGGCTTTATTTCAAGGTTGTATTCTAGCATGACCACTATCCACTTACCTCCTCTTCCCTCAGGGTTAGGATGAGTCAAGATATCCTTAACTAAGTTGTTGGGCACGTAACAATTAATGTGGGAGTGTAATATGTACATTTTGAACTCTTTTATTGATTTTACTAAGGTGTATGCTTGTTTCTCCATAATGTCATACCTCAGTGGGGAATCCCTTAGCGTACGGCTGAAATAGGTTATAGGCTTCTCAAAGTTATGATCGTCTTTCTGTAACAACACACCAACAATCGTATGCTCCGACGCAAACAAGAACAATATGAAATCCTTCGTGAAGTTCGGGTTGGCTAACATGGGAGCCTTAGTCAGTGCTATCTTGATATCTTCAAATGATTTCCTGGATTTGGGGTTCTGTTTGACCTCGTTCCCCTTTCTGAGCATACAGGTGATATGTTTTTATAATTTCTTCCAGGTTCAGGATGAATCTCCTCAAGAAATTTACCTTGCCTAGGAAGGATTGTACCTCCTTTTTGCTACGCGGAGTGTTGATTTTCAAGATTAGTTCAACCCTGCTGGGGTCTATATTTATACCTTATTTCTATATGATGTGCCCCAACAACTTCCCTTCTTGCATCCCAAAATGTGACTTTTTTGGATTCAATGATATGTCGAATTTCCTGCATTTATGGAAGACCTTCTTCAGATGCCCGAGGTGTTGTTCGTCGGAGTCAGAGTATATTGTGATGTCATCTTGATAGATCACAATAAAATTGTCCTTTTTGTCATCAAATTCTATGTCCATTTCCCTTTGGAAGGTAGCTCCGATGTTCATAAAGCTGAAAGGCATCTTAGCATACATGAACGTCCCCCATGGTGTCGTAAAATCCATTTTTTCCCTGTCATTCGGGTGTACCAAGATCTGATTGTAACCTGAAAAACCATATAGCATGGACATCTTCTAGGACCCTGCCACCTTTTGTAGAATATAGTCCATTTTAGGGATCGGGTAGTGGTCCTTGAGGGATACTTTTTTCAAGTTTTGAGAATCCACACACAATCTTATTTCACCGCTCTTTTTTCTTACAAGCACCAAGTTGGCCACCCACTTCGAAAACCTTAAAGAAATGATAATTTTAGCTTCAAAGAGTTTCTTTACCTATTTTTCGATTAGCGGAAGCAAATGATAATTTTAGCTTTGAAGAGTTTCTTTACCTCTTTTTCGATTAGCGGCAACAACAGGGGATTTATCCGTCTCAGCTTTTGTTTGAAAGGCCTCTAGTATTCTTTGAGAGGAATGACGTGCTGAATCACTTTGGTGTCATAAACCTTTAATTCATCATAACTCCAAGAGAAAACGTTGGGGAAATCCTTCATGATATTGATGTAATCTTGTTTGACCTCTGGACTGAGCGTTTTCGACAATTTGATTATTTTTTGGGTTCTCTTGAGTCCCGATGTTGCAATATTTGACATCCTCATCATTTGCAGTGATCTTGGGATTTCTAGCCACATCGTTTTCATCAAACAACTTTTCCAATGAAACTAGCCCCTTTGGGATGATGTTATTTCTCAGTTGTAATATGTCCCTTCCCGCTATTTGGTTCTCGAAAGGGTCGTCATTACTACATGCATCTGTGCTCTCATCTTCGTCGCACCAACACTCATCATCAATATTTATGTTAGCAAACTCATCCCTCATTTGGAGAAATATCTCCACCTGTTTGTTGTCCTCAAACACCTGCCAATATTTTACATTATCAGGCAAAACACCTGCCAATATTTTACATTATCAGGCATTGTCGACCCGTTTTTGACTTCGATCTCGTATTTTCTGTTGGGAAAGATGGGAATTTTAAAGACCGAGGCCGAGGTGGCCAATGCATCGGCGATTTGATATTTCCCCCTCGAGATCATCGATAGGTTATACTCTGAGAATTCTTCGAGGAGGTCTAGCACTAGGTTCCTGTACGCTCTCAGCCTAGGGTGTTTGGATTGATATATGCCTTTCACTTGGTTTATAACTAGCTTGAAGGCCCCATGCATTGCTATCCTCTTTGCGCCCAATTATTTCAGAACCTTCAATCCTAAAATCAGTGCCTCGTACTCATCCATGTTATTTGTATAGTCAAAAGCGAGCTTGTATGAGCAGATTTTTGTGCCCACCTTGGGAGGACTTATCTATGCATCGGCCCATGCCCCTTCTTTGCTAACAATACCATCGGAAATCATGTTCCATATCTCGTTCTCCATGCGGTTCCTCGAGTCGATGCACTCTGTTGCTCATCGCGCGGATTAATCATCGACGGTCATGATGGTTATCGACTCTTCCTCTTCAAAGCTCAGGTCATTGTAGAATATGGAGGAGCCGACCTCAGTGTTGACGGAGTATATAGGATCGTTATTCGGCTACGTCTTACTTCTTACCATGTATTTCAACATCACTTCTCTGTATAACCATCTCTCCTGACCAAAGACAAGAATGGTGGTGTATGACATGTCCATTTGTAGAGTCCCTTTTAACTTCACAGCCAACGACCTGGATAATAACATGCCAAACTTAGGGGGTATGTCTTCCACGACCACGTCCATAACCATGTTCTTCAAAGGAATTTGGTCCAGTGACATGACCAAGTCTTTTATGAGACCCAAGCACTTGACTTTCCTCGAATCAAAAGAAAAAAGGTCCTTATAGGTCATGGTGATGTCCAAACCCAACTCGTCCATGATCACCTTTGGCATGAGATTGTGCGACACACCTGAGTTTAGCATGGCATTATGCAGGGTCATGTCATGGACCTTGAGACTGACATAGAACGAGGGACCATCCTCATTATTGCTTGTCTCCTCTACACGTGGACCAAACAAAATGGCAGGGTGATCGTCTTGGACATTCAAAGTGTCAGGATTTTCTCCCATTTTTCGCATTTTAATAATCTGCTCCCGATATTCACCCTTTCTGATAAGTTCGTTAAAAGGGAAAAAGATTTTGATCTTGTCCATTTCGTTCTCAAATTTACAGGGGTAAGAGACCTTTTCTACCTCTTTTCCACATGCTTCCTAGCTTATCTCTTGTGCTTTCTTCGGGGCCTCCTCCTTCAACTTTTCCCTTTCAGCCGCATCCTTGGTCAAGTTGTTTGGCTTTGGGCGACTTGTGGAAGGGGTATCCATCGGAGTTTTCCTTATGGGATTTGTCTGCCGAGGTTCGGTAAGCGCCTTCTTGCTCTTGAGGTTGTATTTCTTCTGAAACTACATGATGGCATTGTGATAACCTTTCCTGAACTCTTTTGTTTCCTCGGACATCGTGTCATCTGTCTCAAGCATAATATCATCATTTTCTCTCATGTACTGATCATGTTCTCCCTTCATCAAAAGCACGTACGTGTCCTTGTCATCGCAACAATGCATTTGGTCTTGGAACATATGATCGAAGTCCTCATATGCATAATTATTTTGGAACAAAGACCTTGTTTGTTGGTCGCCCTGGTCTCTCTACTCCCTCTATATGATCTAAGGGACTTGACCCCTTCTGAGGTTCTGATTTCTGGGTTGGGGGTCATGTTGTTCTCGGGAAGCAGGTATGTTTCCCATGGACATTATTTCCATCAGTTTCTCCATCGTCTTCATCATCAATTCTAATTTGTCGTTCGACGACCGAGATGTCGATGATTGTGCATCCCCTTGGGGTTTGTTATCATCTCTGTTGAATCTCTATTTGATATTCCCCGACGCCATCAGCTTTACCTTGACTTCGATTGCATCGCTCATCATGGCATCTATATTTGTTGAGCTTATTTCTCTCAACAGCAAGGCGAAATCGTTGTCGAAGGAGTTGGCGTATCGCTGCTGCACAACCCCAGGGGGTGGCTGGACCTCTACGAGAATTGAGTTATAAACCTTCATGAAACGGGCTGAGAATTCTTGCACCATCTCCTCCGATGCCCTCTTCATATTATTATACTGCATCAACAATGGCAAGGGGTTCTTCTTGTCTCCCCATATAGTAATGAAAGACATTTCAAATGTGGCGAAGTCTTGAATGATTGCTACTGGGAGGGCATTTAACCACTTCCTCACCTCCCCCGAAGACTCTACGCGAACAACCTCATTTTCATGTCTGCATAGTCTACCTCTTCTAGGTTGATGAAATCGTTGAACCAATCCAGATGCTTTTGGGCTGAAACGTTCCCTTCAGCATCATAGAGCTTGATCCTCTAGATATAATTTTGGGGAAAATCATGCAGTTGGGTTGGCAGAATGAGGGGGGAGAATCTGGCGTCCATGGATCTAGGAGGGTTAGAGATTTGTGGGATGTTCTTAGGTATCAGAGTTTGAAACCTCTTCTGGTCGAAAACTATTTCATCCAAGCTAGTTTCTGACTCAGACCTAAATAGGGTTTGCTCAAACAGGGTGTCAAACTCAAGGTCGTCAATGCTTTTCCTGTCATCTTTGGGTAAGGATAGACTTATGTTTAGGTAATAGAACAGGTTCAACGCTTTCTCCCTAGTCCTGCGCAGAATCTTCTCGGGATCGCACACATTCTCTACAAGGTTTGGGTTAGGATTTTCTCTAGTATAGATCATCTTCGGAGCCAAGGTTCTCAAATCAAACTACTTGGTGCTACTGGTCTTTTTTACTATAATCTCCAAGGTAAAGGTTTCAGCGAATATAGACATTTTTCCCTCTATTACCCTCAAGGGTAAAAACTATAACTTTAGTCGTTGTCCCTGGGAAAATTTATCCAATTCCATCCCCAATAACGACGCCAGAATGTTAGCTCTCTGTAAACTTCGTTCAGCTGAGAAACGAATGACAGAGGCAACCTACAAACCAACTTTGAGACCCGAAACTATCCTTTCGGACCTGGAGAGGGCTCTCGAGAGAGACTTTGTCTCAGTACAGGGTATGGATTTAAGTTGTCGGCTAGATTTAACACCTTCAAATAATAATTTATGGTTCTATTGGTGAAAAAGATTAAGACCTTGGGCTACGAAGTAGATTTAAGAAAACAATAGAAACAAATGAGTTGGTGACCAAACTTGAGAGGGTAAAGGCTAAGAAAGCAACATTTTTCAGTTTAAAATCATTGTGTGGCGAGGGGAAAAACACATTAAGAAACTCGGAGCATCACTGAGGATGAATCATAGTTAACTTAGAGGAAACATGGTTTTTCTAAATGGCACGAATCTAGGGCATTGCGCAGCGAATCCTAGGTTTGAAATTACGTTCTGCTCAAGACAGAAATAGATATGAATAAATAATATAGGAAGTACATACGCAAATAAAGGAAACAATACATCCAACTGCTACAATTAGAATCTTTTCATCAAAGCTTCAAGACTTTTGCATTAAATTTCGATCGAATCTCAAAACTACATTCATTAGTCATTGTCTACACTAGTTTTTGCCAACCAACCTGGCTTACATTGAAAGGATAAAATATATAGGAAAAATCATCGCTTGGGATGCCCTGCTCTTTAGCTACTATCCCTAGAATTTAGGAAATTGATTGTTCTCTGTTAAATGAATTTTCGTATGACACCTTTCCAGAAATAGAAACCAACTGTATTCGGTCACATCATAACCGCTTGTCTTTTCCACGGGGGTTCGGTTATCAACAAGGTCTCATCATGGGGAGAGTGATGTGTCGATGTGCCTTCCTTTGATAGGGTATCTGAATGATCGAGTGATCTGTCAGAATTCTGCCATCCACTATAACGAACTTGATTTATACCGCGTGCTCATTTGTTCAGGTGCGTACGTGGAAAGTGACTGCTGACTATCGCAGTCATTACCAATATGACAAAACCGTCTAAGGTTGACACCTTCTTCAAAACTGTCAAAATCCACGCCATGTTTGAGAATACGGTAATGAAATCATTTAATCATGTTTCTTTTGTGCATTGGCAAGAGCTGCACAAACTTTCTCCTCGACCGTTTCAAATTCTCTGAAGTGCTTCACATTCCTTTCTTTCAACCTCCTCTGTGTTTCATGCAGTTGTACAATTGTATCTTGTGCTTCCCTGAGATGTATCTTGAGCCACGACACATTTCCTTCGTGGCCTTGAGATGTTGACACTTCAAGGGTCTTCGCTGCTAACTATTGTCTTAGTTCTCTATTTTTTTGGTAAAGCTCGGCGATAGCAAGTTGCGCTTGCTTCAGCTATTGAGATGGCTCTCGAACATATGTTCCTTTGGCATCTATCCTCCTTGTTCTTCTCCAGCTTTCTGGACTTGTACCTTTGACAAGCTCTAGCCAAATTACATGCATAAGTAATTGCTCGACCGTCGAATTTGTGCATGGTTCACTTGGGACTCAGGTTTCCCCAGCTTCCTTGTTCTTCTTTGGCCTGCCCCTTCTCCAGGGTATTTTTTATTGGGGGGATAGGAATCCCAATGTCTTTCCTTCCTGCGTAGCCTCTTCCACTCCAGCCTCCGTGTAGTGTGATATTACCCTTTCAACGGGTAGAGGGAAATATCCTTTTGGATCCTTGGGGATGCCCGTTGTGAGCAAGATCGAATCCCATTTGCTTCCCAACCATCTTAATTCCTCAAATACCAACAATTTAATCAGCAAGACATGAGAGAGTTTCCTTTTTGATTGATCTACTTCAGCCTGGGCACTGTCTTCCATCTCTCGGAGGTTCTGGTGTAAGAAAAAGTGTATATTTAATGGTCTCCTTCCTGTGAAGTGCATCAACAATATAATGTGATGTGAATGTAATCTGTCGAACCTACCTTCACAGGTTAAATATTTCCTAATTACTCCAGGTAGTTTCTGAAAAGGTTCCTGCAAATATGTACTCGGAACGCCTGTCTCGACTTTCCCACCTAAACAATCTCGCTTGATGAAGTCTTCATAGCACCACACGTCCAAGGGCATTCCTTTAAACCACATTTTTCCACGGAGGGGGATCTCTGTTGTGGTTGAAAAAGTTTCCTCATTTACCTGTAAATTGACACCCAATATCACTGCGTGGAATCCATCGAAACTGAGTGCGAACTACTCAGCTAATCTCATATTGAATCCTTGAATTTTCCTACAAAATGCCATGAACCCGAACTGTTAAAAGGACACTTTGACCTTCGGATCTTCGTTGATCAATGTCAAGGTTTGGGGCTCAGGCCCAATGCTTCTGCCACTTCACGCACCCTTCCTTATGTTTTGGGAAGTTTCCATGGTGCAACTCATATTTGTCCTGCACGCGGTGGATTTGGCACAGGCCCAAGGTAGTAATCTTGTTCAACCTGGGCTTGTGATAAGAACTACAAACAATGCATAAGCTTGACTGGTGAATAGAATACATGCAGAACATCCAGAATTTATAACAGAGTGGGCGGGAGGTGGAATCGTGCTAGGGAACACTGAATTCATGGCGACTGGATGTTTCAAAGCGAACTGAAGATTTTTTGTAGCACATCCACGCGACGAGTACACTTCCCGACGTGTAAAGTACAACTGATAAGGGTTGCAGGGCATATGTGATACGAGTGCCGTGGTTTTTCATTCTTCCAGTGTTCATAATGAGCTGATGATTCTCACTGCACTTTCTGACACAACTTCTGTTAAACAATTTGCCTCAACTCAAGGCACGTAAAAAATTCCTTTTTGATAGGACCCGACTCTTTGGGAACAGACTCGTACTATTTACACATGTTTTGAATCTGACATCCCTTCCCAACTCCAAGGGCCAACCGACCACTTGCTGACTTCGACCCTTTTGTTGTTCAGTACCTAACCTCACATGCTTTGACACACGGACCATAACTCGACTAAGACCGACTATAAAAAAGAAAAATGGTAGCGCTAACAAACATTATAACAAACATATAACAAATATAATAAACAATACAACAAAGCCATGGATAACCATATGTATAGTAACAATACCTCGTATAATAAGTAAACACACACAAAACATAAATAACAAAATGATACATGTTAATATAACAACACAAATAACAAAGCAATGAATGTTATTATAAAAATACAACAACACACAACATAATATAAAAACAATAATACAACGCAATATTAATAGAACAATACATAATACATACAATCATAACCATAATAAAACAATATAACAAGAGAGCTTCTCTATAACATTAACAACAACGTGGAGTTATAAGACCAAAAAATATGCATGACTCGCAATACATAATTTGTATGAAACCAAACAATACTGATAATAAAAGACTATGTGGATCACATTACAATAGAAATAAAGTATGCAACGTTTAATGCTTTGAATTGTGAACATAGTGAAAACATGGAATTATTATGAGATCAGAGATGAATCAGAAACGGGAATGGCGAGGTGAATGAATTGGAGAGGAAAGGCGACTTGAAATTATTATGTGCATAGAAAATATTGAATATATCGTACAATATAGGTCAGAACGAAGAATATTGTGTTGGTGAAATGTTTGTGTGAATGTAATGATGAGAAATATGAAGTGCGTGAAAAGGCAAGGTGTTAGGTACAGGAATGATCATAATTTGCAGATGCTTTATATTGATAATTGGTCTCTGAATTCATAAAATGGTGCAGAACATAAATTGCATGTGAATGAAAACAACACACAAACTAAAATAAAATCAAATACCATGTTAAGTTTTTACTGTTGTTATTAGGTTATTTCCAAATTAGATGAGCATTCAATGCATTTCCAAAACAATACCATAAAGAGGATCATTAAAAGAAACACAATCACAAGGTACACAACATTTTATCCTGGGAAACCCTCATGGGGGAGAAAACCCAACAAAAACTTCCTCAATAATAGATTTCCAATACAATGCCAAGACTAAGACCAAAACACCAAGAATGAACCAAGAGTGAGCATGCGCCTCTCTTCTCCTTCCTCCTGCAACTACAACTACCTTCAAGACATACACACTAGATGAGTGAGTGTGAGTGTGTATAAGTGAGGCACCATCCTCACATATAAATACTAGTTGAGGAGGTGCTAGGGTTATGTTTGTTCACTTGGTAGAGCTGACTTCTTCTACAAGTTGTTAAAACCACTTTATAAACACTAGGGGATGATTTTACAAATACCACCATATAAATATGGTTTGACCAATCCACAAAAGGGGATTTGATCTTATACAAGACCCATCATGATCAATCCACAAAAGGGGATTTGATCTTCTACAAGACCCAACATGATCAATCCACAAAAGGGGATTTGATCTTATACAAGACCCAACATGATCAATCCACAAAAGGGGATTTGATCTATAATATAATTACTCAAATATAATTAGAATATTCTTCGAAGTTACAATATTTCAACACCCCCCCTTAACGAGAAGGGTATTCTACTGACATGACCCAACACAACATCATCAAGAGAAGGAGAGGGAAGCATTATCATCGACATCAGGAACATTGACTAACACATCTACAAATCATCAGAAGTTTTTTCTCATCATCAATATCATCATCCACAACATGGAGCTGGAGTAACATCATCATCATCATCATAAAGATGAAAAATTAACATCAATAGCATGAAGCTTAGAAAAACAACAACACGAGGCTGGAACAATAACATCATCAACAACACGAGGCTGATACAACATCATCAACAACACGAGGCTGATACAAAATCATCAACAACACGAGGTTGATACAACATCATCAACAACATATGGCAACGGAATGAGGCAAGTGCAACAACAACATTTTGTGGTACTCTGATAGACCATCCTTACCGACCCTTTGGGATCTATCCAGGAATCATAAGATTGCCTAGGATATAAAATCCTAATAAGCTACCACGTGGTACTCTGACAGATCGTCCTTACCGAACCTCCGGGATCTACCCAGGAATCAAAAGATTCCCTAGGATATAAAATCCTAACGGAGCTACCACTATTGACCACAACTAGAATATACATGCACATGTACTCTAACAGAACATCCTTATCGAACCATCGGGATCGACCCAGGGTTGATCAATCCCCTAGGATATAAAATACTAATGAAGCTACCTGTTGTTGGTCTGGATACCATAGTATCATTAGCATCACTAACCCTTTCGAGGGACGTCCTTTTAGAAAACACCAAGCTTGTCTCGGAAGTACTCAAAATTCACACGAGACAAAGCCTTGGTCAACACATCTGCAACCTGCTCATATGTGCCAACATATTGGAGCTTTACAGCTCCCCTGTACACCATATCACGAATGTGGTGATACCGAATCTCTACGTGTTTCGACTTATCATGGAACACTAGGTTATCCGTCATCTTTATACAACTCTAGTTATCACATAGAATCACAGTGGATTCCATCTCCAGATCAAACAAACATGTCAACAACTTTCGAATCCATATGGCTTCACAACTGGTGGAACATACTACAATGTATTTTGCTTATGTTGTGCTGAGAGAAATACTGAATTGCTTCCTGCTTTTCCATGAAGTCATGGCTGACCCCAAAGTGAAACAACATCCTGAAGTGTTTTTTATGTCTGAAGCACTTCGAACCCAATCTGAATCAGTATAACCATACATTCTGAAGTCATGATCTCCATTATAACAGAGACCATAATCCAATGTACCATTAAGGTATCTCATCACATGATTTGCAACTACAAGGTGAACATGTCTAGGCTCTATCAGATGTTGACTCGAGTTGCTCACATCAAAGCATATATTTGGCTTGGTATTCGTCAGATACATCAACAAACCAATAATATGTTTGTATAGAGTAGCATCAACCAACTCTGACAAAGTATCAACCATGAGCTTCAAATTTGTTTCCATGGGTGTTGTTGAGGAAAATATATGAAATGATCTTACTCAAGAATTTTCAGATCCTGCTTGGCTAAAGCAAGATAGACGAGAATATCACCCTATGTTTATAGCCATCAAAATTGGTATCATAATTCACAAGCATTGATTACGAGTAATTAGGGTGGTTTTTTTATAAATAAAAGATTGCTGAAAAATTCATTATTTATGTGATTTTCTGAACATAACAGATGTTGAAATACATATAGAGACAAAAGTAAAGACACCAAGTCAATAATCAAAACAGATGAGACATAAAGAAATTGTTTATTTCATTCCAATTCATCAAAAGAATTTTTCTCTTTACAAAATTTCATGAGGAAATTTTGGACCAAGGTCAAATTTAGATGTCCCCAATGAAACATACAAAAGGACTTCTGACAGAAAGTAAAAAATTGAACTATAAAAGCTGGATCAACTTGCCACAGATTGCTTCCCACTCAAATCTGCACAATATTCTTTTCTAGTCACGAAATTTAATTCACAAACAGACAAGTCTATATAGACTATCAAAGATAGATCAACACCTATGAAAAACAAGTGTCTGAATGATGTAATTCAGCCCTTAATCTTGTTGTTTACAATAGGACCCTGCTATCATAAAAAAAATTAGGCTTCTAATGAATTAAGGAATGAATGAAAATTGAATTATCTCAACAAAACTCAAAGAGAAAACCTTAGTATGCTTATCCTTCTATTCTCCTCTTGTTCCTCCTTTCCCTTTTGCCTTTAAGAAATTTAGAATTGGTTGAAGTAGATGAACTACTTCACTAGTTAAGTTAACTAAAACTCAACCAACATTTTAGTTAAGGGGGAAAAGTAATAAATCATAATAAGGGGTTTTAAT
>JASDQU010818474.1:74172-96466 GCA_032191745.1 Picea mariana | reverse complement strand
CTTCATCAACAACACTTTCTTTTCTTCAACCATGTCTCTCACAAAGTGATATTGAATATCAATATGCTTTTTCTTTGAATGATAAGTCGAGTTCTTTTCCATAAAAATTCCACTCTGACTGTCACAATCTATCCTTACATATTGTTGTACCAACCCAATACTAGAACACAATATTTGTAACCATATTGCTTCCTTACTTGCATGAGTGGTTGCAATGTATTCATCTTTTGTAGTTGAAAGTGTCACTATAGCCCGTCTTTTGCTCATCCAACCGATTGCTCCTCCAAATAAGTCAAACACATACCCTCTTTTAGATCTCTAGCCCAGTCTGGATCCACAAAGAAATGCATGTCGAACACTTTGTCCAATCATGTTCTTCCTTGGTAGCACAATCCATAGCTAGCAGTGCCACACAAATACCTGAAAACCCTTTTTACTGTTTTCCAATGCTCCTTCCATGGTTTTGACACATACTTGCTCAAAAATCCCATTGCATGTGTAATGTTCAGTCTAGTACAGACCATTGCATACATAAAATTTCCAACTGCACTCGCATATGGAACATGAGACATGTCCTCCTCCTCTTCCTATGTCTTGGGACACTGATCCGCAGATAAATTTACACCAACCAGAATAGGGACCTTGACCAGTTTACATTCCTGCATATTAAACCTCTACAATATTGTCTCGACATATTTTTTCTGATTTAACCATAGTTTCCTCTTATTTCGTTCTCTTTTAATTTCCATGCCCAAAATGAAATTTGAAGCACTGATATACTTCATGTCAAATTTAGAGGACAAATGAGTTTTCACATCCTCGATAATCTCCTTATTGTTTCATATCAACAACATGTCGTCCACATACAAGACCAAATAAATCAAATGATCACCAATTAATTTAAAATACACACAGTAATCCTTTTTGATTCTTGTGAAGCCAAGTCCTAGCATAAAAGTATCAAATTTTTGATACCAAATCCTTGGTGATTGTTTTAAACCATACAGGGAATTTTTCAGATTGCATACCATCTCCTTCTTTCCCTTCACAACAAATCGTTATGGCTGCTTCATATAGATTTATTCTTCCAGATCCCCATGTAGGAATGTTTTCTTCACATACATCTATTCTACTTCAAAATCAAATGCAACAACAACATATAATAGAAATCTTATAGAAGTTAACTTGGAAACAAGAGAAAAAATATCACCAAAATCAATTCCCTCAGCCTGGGAATAACCCTTTTCTACTAACTGAGCTTTGTATTTCTCCACTTTGACTTATGCATTCAACTTCTTTTTAAATACCCATTTGCTGTCAATGGGATTTATTCTAGTCGGAAACTCCACTCAATCCCAAGCCTCATTCTTATCCAAGGCTACCACTTCTTCATCCATGGCATTTTTCCAGAGCTTTCCATCCTCTAAATCCACTGCCTCCCTGATAGTTCTAGGATCATCATCAATAATAGACAAACAAAAATTTGAACGGAAATCATATGGAGTATACCTTTCCAATATCCTTCTTTCTCGAATCGATCTCCTCAATACTGGAGTATGGGGATCTTCTTCTTCTGATTCATGTTCTTCTGTAGAGTCTGATTCATCATCCTTTAAATCAAACTCTATTTTCTCTGGTTCTTCCTTACTTGGTAGGACTTCCTGTTTAATAACATCCTTTATTTCTCTAAATACCACATCTCGACTATACACAACCTTCATAGTTTCTAGGTTCCAAATCTTATAACCTTTGAGACCATCTTTATACCGAATAAAGATACACTTTTCAACCTTCTTATCTAGCTTTCTCATGTTTTCCTTCAGAACATGAAAATAGGCCTCGCAGCCAAATAGATTGAGATGTGTGGGAGAAGGTTTCTTACCAGTCCATGCCTCTTATGGATTCTTGTCATCCAACACTGATGAGGGTGATATGTTGACCAGGTAACATGTAGTACCCACTACCTCAAACAAAAATTATTTCCCTAACCCGACACCACTAAGCATGGACCTTGCTTTTTCCATCAACATCTTTTTCATCCTTTTTGAAACTCCATTCTTCTGAGGTGTATATGGAGTATTCTTCTACCTTGTTATACCACACTTCTTATAGAATTCTTCAACTTCATTCCCACATAAAAATCCACCATTATCTTTCCTCAACACCTTAATTATTTTATCTGTTTGATTCTCAACAAGAGCCTTAAACTCTTTAAACATGTCAAAGAATTCATATTTCTTCCTAAGGAAATATATCCAAGTATTCCTCGATAATTCATTTATAAATGAGACATAGTACACATATTTTTCCAATGACATAACTGACATAGGTCCAAACACATCACTATGAACTAGCTACAAAATGCCTTCTTCCCTCGTTGCATGAGAGGGGAATCTTACCTGATTCTACTTCCCATATACACAATGTTCATAGAAGTAAAAATCCAGAGAGCAGTTAGACATACCTTCAACCATACCTTTACCATGTATTAGTCAAAGACCCTTCTCTCTGATATGCCCCAGTCTTTGATGCCACATCATAACCTTTTCTTGAGAGACTGTAGGAGTTATTTCTTATTCAACTCCAATATCAGGAACAATGGAACTATTACACCCATCACTAATAGTTCTCCCTTGCAAATTTTACAGAGTTCCAAACCGAACTCCCTTCAGCAACACCATTGCTCCTCAAACCATCCTGCAGGTTTCCTTTTCAAATATTGTTTTTACCCCTGCATCATCTATTTTGATTACATAAATCAAATTTATAGCCAATCCTGGGATGTGAAGAATACCAAGTAGTGTTATAATCCTTCCATCTATGAGCCTTAACTTGACTTTTCCTCAACCTATGATTTTGTTTGTTGAGTCATCACCTAGGAAAACATTACCTCCATCACACCTTTCATATTCACAGAACCACTCCCTTTGGGGATTAATATGAAAGGATGCACCTGAGTCAACCAACCATGCCTCATGATCTGCATGTGTGCTTGAAGAAGCCAAGTACACATCCCATCCTTCTTCCTTTGAGTTATTTTCTTCTGTAGAAGGAGATTCTTCAAATCCCTTCTTTTTCTCAACTTTGGATCTACATTGCTTCTTTTAATGCCCTTCTTTTCCACATCTCCATCACACCTTTACAAAATTTCTGGGAGACTTAGGTCTTCCCTTAGACATAGGTCTCCCACTTGAGGACTTAGATCTATTTCTTTCCTGGGAGTTTCCTCTTGCAAATAATGCATCTGTGCTCTGTCCTTCCATGTTCTTCTACCTCATCTCCTATGACAACAAGGATGAGCACACTTCATCAAACTTCAAGGAAGTTGTATTACTACCTATGGCCACAACCAGACTATCCCACGAGTCTGATAAAGAGAACAGTAAACTAATACACTTATCTTCATATGAAATTTTAATCTCAACAAATACTAACTGACTTACCACAATATTGAAGTGTTCAAATGCTCTACCACTAAGTCTCCATCTCTCATCCTCAAGTTATACAACTTCTTTCTCAGTAATAGTTTATTTACTAGGGACTTAGACTGATACAATTTCCCCAACTTATCCCATATATATTTGGATGTAGCTTCCTCTGACACATTCAGTAATACTGAATCTGAGAGACACAGTCAAATTGTACTCTTCACCTTCAGATCCAACTTTTTCCAATCATTTGTTGAAGTTATTGTAGGTGCAGTACCTAGATCCACCATGATCCACTGATCTTTGTCCACCAATAGATATTCCATCTTGAGCTTCCACATATCAAAACTTTTCCCATTAAAATTCTCGATCTCCATTTTCGAACTGCTCGCCATTTCTTTTTACCTGAAAAAAATCAATACCATAGATCTCCCACTGTAACAAGTCTTATCAAAGTCTCAAGCCAAACCCTTGACCACAAAGGAGTCTCCCTGAAGCCAACAAAACTCTGATACAAAATGCAGATTTTAAGCTTGTACAATATTTTACTACAAACATATTTTTAATAAAATAAATAAAAGATACAATGGAAAATACTCACATTACACAGAGATTTTTCCCCTGGAAACCCAAACTGGGAAAACCAACATTTTCTATATTCATTCATAGTGATACATTGTTTACAATAAAATATACATATAGGAGCCAACGACATCCAAAAACCTAACCCAATGATGTGGATTAGTCAACAAAACTAATTCCTTAATCGAGAATAGAAAACCATCGAAAAAAGCCACGTGCCTAAAAACTGCTCAATAATGGACATGAAAATTGAGGCAACATGAAAAATGAGGAAAAAATGCAACATGTTTCCCAAGGAAAAAAAATTATTGGGGGCGCTACCCCCGAACCCCCGCACAGGGGGATATCGCACTCAACACAACGTAGAAGACACTAAATCTATTCATGAAAAGAATATAACACATACCCAACAAGTGGGAGTTTAGTAGGTGTCTATAATAACTTCCTTCCATCATGAAACATTATTTTAAAACACAAGCCCTTTCAAGAATAGACACTTAGAGGAGTATTATGAGATATGTCACACATATGGACATCAACTATAACACTCCCCTATATTATAGAAGTATTATTTAGTGCTAAACATTGTCTATTGTGAGTTTTGTGGTCCACACATAATAAAAAATGGTGCAGAGACTTAGATGTTACGGCTAAAAGGATGTAAAGGACTTATTTTAGAGTTGTGGATAACTCACAACTCTAGGGTGGTAGAGGCCATGGTTAGGGAGGAATATATAGAGGAGTTTAGACTGATATATGCATGGTATTAATAAAGGGTTACAATTCTGATGGAGGTGATCCATGTTGCCCATGATTTCTCCATTCCCTAACAACCTTGGTGTAACCACTTCATAACTAATCGAAATGCTATTGAAGTCTTCCTTACTCCCATTGAGATATGGGAGGCTCAATGGGATATCATCCTTTCATGATTACATCCATGATTTTTTTTGAGATTATTTAGATGATTTAATAGTATACAATTTTCTAAAGCACCATATTTTGATGTTAAGGTTTATGTTTTATTATTGTAAGCACTTGTAAATTTCCTTGAACTTGAAGAAATTCATTTTTTGTATGCCTTTTAGGGATTTTTTAGGGCGTATTGTGTGTAAAAGGGAGTCTTGGTAGATCCATATAAGATTTTGGCAATTGTGAACTTACCTACCCCAACCAATATCAAGACACTACATTCCACATTGGGACATACAAGGTACTACAAGATATTTATATAAAACTATGCGTAAATTACCTAACCCATGGAGAAGTTGCTCAAGAAATTTGAGGTCCTTTTTTGGAATCCAAAATGTGATGTTAATTCCAATGTGCTAAAATAGAATCAGTAAGTGACCCTATTACACCTCAGATTCATCTTAGTGTACCCTACATTTTTTCACCAGATGTGGACCAACAAATAAGAAAATTATGTGCCTTGTTGTACCGTGATGAGAGAAAGTGTGGTTGTATATACACTTATGTATTGTATTAGAAAATGATTGGATTTTATATGTATTGGTAAGGGGCGTATGTGGTGTCTCCAAACCCCATGTAGTCATTCATGACATGTCCTTTTAGTCCCCATCTCTTTTTCTTTTATTGCTACGGTCAATTTCCCCTTAATGCTGGTAATTTTCATCATGTTGGTCATTTATGATGTGGGTTAGGTATGCAACCATAGTAGGGTGGATATAATAGGACACACGATCTAGGGGAGTTGCATGGTCTCTTACCCTTTTGTATATGAAGTAAAAAATTTCTCTTTGTAAAGGTTTTCACACCTATGTATAGCACACTTATTGTATTTCTAAGAATGGATACCTCCCTAATGTATTCATCACACTTTGGCCATCTACTATCAAACGGGATTCTACATATGATCACTCAGTTTCAGATCTGCAGAGGAAGTGTCATAGTTCTTGAGGTAATACACATATTCTGAGGAATTGGTCACATCCTCCAAGGCACATTTGGGCTACTTCTGCACATATGGACATCCTCTACACATGCCACATTGGAGATCGTAGAATTCTCCTCTTATTTCACCATTTTTGGAGGTGTCTTCCACATGATTTGAGGACTGACCCATACATGTGTGCTTTATGATATCCATGTGGGTGTTTTGGGTGATGATTTGACTTGGTGGACCTTCCTTGCATTATGGAGCATATTTGCTTGATTTGAGGGCTTGGTCATACCTTGGAGATTACTCTTGATGATTCGTTGAGCACATTATGAGGAGGTAATATAATTTTGAGGATTCTCCACATTTCCATGAGGTCGTTCCACTTGGAGAAGAGGAATGTTGGAGATTTTCTTTCTTAGGAGGTTACTTCACCTTGTTTTGAGGCCTCCACATCACTCTTTCTTTGTAACATTGTGATAGGATAGAAAATAATAACCATTATTTGTGGCATGTTCCTCTTGCATGTGGATTTTATGCACATGTGGCATTGTTGTATTATGTACATGTTGTGTTATTTGATCATGTACATGTGGAATTATTTGATTATTTTTGTGGATGACAAGTCTTCTTTGTTAGTCTCCTAGGCTAAATTTAGGGAAAAGAAATAATAAAGAATGAGAAGGATGTAGAAGTCTCCTCTATAAATATAGGCTCTCCTCTCATTCCAAACTGTTGTAAAGTGTTGGATCATTTGTGACTACAATTAATATAATATCTTCCTTCTGAGGTTTTGGTGTCAATTATTGGAGCTTTCTCTTTCTTGGTTATATTCCTGGTGCATTAAATGTTTGCTATGGTGATTCAAGTATTCTACTATATTTAAATATCAAACCATTTGAGGATTTGTTTATCAATACCCTAGTCCTTAAGATAGAAGTTACCAATTCTTAGAGGGGAATACTTCTTCAACCTGTTATCACACAATTGGTAGCTTGGGAAAATCCCAACCCAATCCACGACAGTGTAAAAAATACAAGAGTACTTTCCCACTATCACCTTAGATAGACACTGTAAATGTTTTGAACCTGCACAAAATAGATCTAGCTAGAAAATACTACACACATTTGCAGAGAGAAATTGAGAAAGAAGAAGAAGAGGAGGAGAAATAATGGAAGAATTCTCATTAACCGTAATGAATAATGAATAATTTACACATGATATACTATGTATAAATCAATAAATGCACACTGGAGGAGAACCAATGTGCCATAGTGGTGGTCTAGAGTGATCTGAACACACACTAGCAGTTATGGGAGTGAACTGCCACTTAGTCTAATCTCTCAAGAAGTTACGGGAGTGAACTTCCACTTAGTCTAATCTCTCAGGAAGTTACGGGAGTGAACTGCCACCTAGCTGAGTTAACTAGTCAACCAGTCTTCAATTAACTGAATGAAGAGAGTGTAGTGAGGATTAGATCAAGGAATCAAAGGTAATGCGCTAGTCTGGTGATGATCCCAAGGAAAGTGTGCATTATCATGGTGATGATCCCAATGTTGCATGGTGACAAAACCAATGCAACATCTAGACTCAACTCAACTAGTCAAACTGAAGTGTCATCTCTAGGTGGAATATTCTCCCTTAAAATATAGGAGACTGGATAAATGACTAATAATGACTAATAAACAAGGAAAAACGTTAGGAAAAAGAAATCCTAGGTGTGTGTGAAGTAACTCCAACACCCCCCTGAACATCTCTATTGTGAAAATAAAGAATGGGTCCCGACAACGAGGCCATGTTAGGTACCCAAATACAAAAGATACACTAAAATAAAGTGAGGAATGAGGGAAAAACTCATGAGAAACCCCCCCCTCCCCCTCAAGGTACAATGTATGTAAAAAGGAGAACTATAGTTTCTAGGAAACTATGTCCTTCACTCCAAGACGACTTCGCAGAGAATGGAACTTTTGCTCATTGAAGGTCTTGGTGAAGATGTTTGTCGTCTTTTTTGCTGAAAGACAGAAATGTAGGTTGATGATCCCCTCATGTACTAAGTCCCATATGTAGTGCATGTGGATCTCGATGTGCTTCTTTCATTGCCTCTGAACTATATCTCTGCAGAACTTCAGAGTGCTTTGGTTGTCACACCAGATGATGATCGTCTTGTGAAAATGAATGCCCAACTCAGTGAGAAAATGTTGTAGCCACATAGCCTGAATGGTTATGCTAACTACCCCTTTGTACTCTACCTCGACTTAAGATAGAGAAATGGAAGCTTGCTTCTTTCTTGACCAAAATATAGGCCTGGAACCAAGAATGAGTGAGTAACCAGATGTGGACTTGCGATCAATGTTATTGCCAGCCCAGTTAGAATCAGTAAACCTGATGAGATCTAATGTAGAGTATGTTGCATAATGAATCCCAAAGGCGATGGTCCTCTGTACATATCTAAGGATACACTTTAAATCCTTCCAATGTATATCATGCGGCTCATGCATGAACCTGGAAACTGCAACAACTGCATAGGAGAGGTTTGTTATAGATTGTGAGAGATATAACAAGATCCCCACTAGTTGTTTGTACAGTGTGTTTTCAACCAATGGAGTCTCCCCGCCATCCTCAAGTTTGAATCCTAATAGGAAAGGATTCGGAGCATACTTGCATTTTGTCATGTTAAATATCTCAAGGATATGTCATGCATACTTGGCCTGAGACAGTTTGATGCCTAATGCATCCTGACTGATATCGAGTCCAAGGAATAAGTGAAGTCGAGCAACCTCTTGACTACAACAATAATTGAAATCAAGCAACCAGTGATCAACAAATCATCAACATAAAGAACTAAGAGTAGAAGTGAATCATCCTTCCTGAGCATGAAAACATTCGGGTCTAATTTACAACGTACAAATTTATGTGACAACATGTAGGAGTCCATCTTGGCATACCATGCCCTCAGAGCCTACTTGAGGACATAAAGGGACTTCTTCAGTCGACAGACCAAACATGAGTCTTGCATAAATCCCTAGGGATGCTCTATATAGATCTCCTCAGAGATATCACTGTGAATAAATGAATTCTTCACGTCCATCTGATGGACTTCCCATCCCTTCGTTACCACAATGTAAAGTGCCAATCATATGGAATCCATCTTTGCTACTGGAGCAAAGGTGTCATCATAGTCAATACCTTGCACCTACTGAAATCCTTTGGCAACAAGCATGGCTTTGTATTTACTAATCTGTCCATCCACTGTGCTCTTGGTCCTGTAGACCCGTCTGCATCTGAAAATTTTCCTCCCAGAAGGAAGGGGAACCAGATCTTGAGTCTAGTTCTCGAGGAGGGAGTTGTACTCCTCTAACATGGTGGATTACCAAAAGGGATTTCCAACAGTCTCACAATAAGACTGTGGATCTGAGGAATAAACTAAGAAAATATGCCTGGGGGGAAATGGTTCAGTGGTAGTGAGTGCAACAAGAGGCTCCTCGAAATCATATCGATTCCTTCTAGTATCGGTTAGATCATAAACGAGATCCCTTGCATCCTGAAGAGTAGTTTGTGCCCACTTGGGCCTCTGCTCTGGCTCTGCAACTCGATATGGATGCTTTGAATTTGCATCTGACTATACTAACTCTATATATAAATCATCTAAGTCCTATGAATCATAACTCTCATCTGAAGACGAGTCGACATGTGCATGCTCATCATGTCAGACAAGTGGAAGAATGAAGGTGTCTGCATGAAAATCTTGAGGTGCATGCAAGACGCTTTCTTTGAATTGGAAACTGCACTCAATGATGATCAGGTCTGAGGAAAGATCAATAAGCCTATATCTCTTCACACCATCGGGGTTTCCAACAAAAATACACTGAATTCTCTGTGGATCAAGTGCCTTCCTCTTTTAAGAGGAAATTCAGGCCCATGCACGTGAACCGAAAATGTGAAAGTGTGTCACTTTCAGTTTGAGGCTACTCCAAGCCTCGTAGGAGGAATTATCCATGACATATATATGGGGAGATATGTTTTGGATGTATGTTGAAAATTAAGTGCTTCATCCCATAGTCTATGTGGTAGTGAATTTTCATGCAACATGCAAGATGCCATCTCCTTTAGAGATCTGTTTTTCCACTCAACAACTTCATTTTGCTGTGGAGTGAACGGAAATATGTATTGCAATTGAATCCCTGCTGAGGATCTCATGATTGAAACACTCTCCCCCATTATCATTTCGGAGGAATTTGATCTTCTTTCCAGACTATGTCTCAACCAGGGCTTTGAAATCTTTGAGGTGTTGAAAGACCTCAGATTGTTTCCTGAGAAACTAGATCCATGTAAAACGTGAGAAATCATCAACAAAAATGAGAACAAACCTCCCTTTTCTGATAGATGGATACGTAAAAGGACCCATAAGGTCACTATGGATCATATCTAAAGGCCTAGAATCTCTTTGAGACTTTCCTTTGTCGAATTTCTCTTGAGGGTGTTTTCCGAGAACACATCCCTCACATACTCCCTTGGGGAAATGGATGTCTAGTAGACCATCAACAAATATTTTATTTCTAATATGTTGCATGTATCTAAAATTCAAATTTCCAAACCTTTCGTGCCATATCCTACTACTTTCATCAGCATGAGTAAGCAATGAAGCAAAATCTGGTTCAATAAATTCAGAAAATGTATGCAATCTAGACTGATGATTTACCTCAATGGTAGCAACCTTGGAGTTGGTTTTCATGTCATATATGTCCACTTAATTTTGTGTGAATATGAATTTATTTCCAGTGTTGGAATTCATCATATGATACACAGAGAGAAGGTTGATGGAAAGTTTGGGAACATGCAGTACATTCTCGAAGCTTTCGTTGGTGAGTTCAATCCTTCCTTTGCCAGCGACTTCGACTGAAGAGTTGTCCCCCATTAGAATAGGAGGACCTTTGCATGCATCCAATGAAGAATAGAATTATTTTTAGGCATCCATGTGATGTGATGCTCCTGAATCTACGATGCAAGCATCGAGAGAGGAGTTGATGGCAATCAAGACATGGCTAGAAATTCCTTTCTTGGGATTTTGATCTTCTAGCTTCTTCTTTTTGGCACCCTCAAGGATGCGATATCCAAGGTTGTTTTGATAAAGTATTTGAGACAATAGATCTTTTTTTTCTTGCATGCATGTGCATTCTGGATGGAATCCTTTGTGACAATACGTGCATTTCTCCCCTTTTCTTCCATTTTCCCCTTTGGATCTAGAGGCATCAGTGAAGGGTTTTGAGTACCCTTCCTTCTTTGAATTTGCACGAGCTTTAATTTTTCCTTTATATTTAGATTTATGATATTGATGGCTTCCATATTGCACAATAAGTACATGCACCTTTGGGCCTTTGATTTTTCCCATGTTGATGATCTTGGTTTTCTCTTGTGTCAGGGATTCGATAAAGTCCTCAAGAAAAGGCATCTTCTAGGTGGCTCCAGAGGCGAATCTGAATGAATGGAATGTGGACACTAACACAAATAATTTAGGACCAATATTGGAGAGAATGGTGAGAACCATTTGTTTCTCCTCCTTAGATTTATCAACCCCGCAAGCTTTGTGTTGTGACAATAAATCCTTGAATTTTGTAAAGAAATCTTGGATATTTTCGAAACTTTTTGGATCCAATGTGAGCAAATCCACATCTAGCATGTGTCCCCTCACCTCATCCTATTTTCCAAAGAGCCCTTCCAAGGTGGTCCAGGATTCATTGGGAGTCTTACAGGAAGATATGCAAAAAAGGAGATTGGGAGAAATACGACTGCAAATTGTTCTGAATGCTTCATCCATTTGATTTAAGTACTTGCATTTTTCTATGGATGATAAGGTTAACCTATACAATCCTCCAGTTCGGAGATGTATGACTATTTTCTCCTTTCATGGAAAGTAGTTGTAAGGTGTAAGAATGAATTCTTTGGGGAAATCCATCTTTCTGTTGTCTTCAATATTTTGTACCAGCAAAAAATTTGGTGTATCTTTTTCTTAGTAGTCCATCGGCTCTGATACCATGTAAATATGTTGAACCTACACAGAATAGATCTAACTAGAAAATACTACACACATTTCCACAGACAAATTGTGAAAGAAGAAGAAGAAGAGAAATAATCCTCTTGACTGCAGCAATCCTCTGGACTGCAGCAATCGCTGAAGTTGAGCAACTAGTGATCAACAAATCATCAACATATAGAACTAAGAGTAGAAGTGAATCATCCTTCCTGAGCATGCAGACATTTGGGTCTGATTTACAATGTACAAATTTCTGTGACAACAGGTAGGAGTCCATCTTGGCATACCATGCCCTTGGAACCTTCTTGAGGCCATAAAGGGACTTCTTTAGTCGACATAACAAAGATGAGTCCTGCATAAATCCCCGGGGCTGCTCTATATAGATATCCTCAGAGAGATCACTATGAAGAAATGCATTCTTCACGTCCATCTGATGGACTTCCCATCCCTTGGTTGACACAATGGAAAGTGCCAATCGTATGGAATCCATCTTCACTACTGGAGTGAAGATATCATCATAGTTGCACCTGCTGAAATACTTTGGTTACAAGCCTGGCTTTGTATTTGCTAATTTTTCCATCTGCTGTGCTCTTGGTCCTATAGACCCATATGTATCTGAAAATTTTCCTCCCAGAAGGAAGGGAAACTGGATCCTGAGTCTGGTTCTCGAGGAGGGAGTTGTACTCCTCTAGCATGGCGGATTCACAAAAGCAATTTCTAGAAGACTTGCCATAAGACTGTGGATCTGAAGAATAAAAAAGAAAATATGTCTAGAGGGAAATGGTTCAGTGGCAGTGAGTGAAACAGGAGGCTCCTCGAAATCAGATTGAGTCCTCCTAGTATCGGCTAGATCATCAACGAGATCCCCTGCATCCTGAAGAGTAGTGTGTGCCCACTTGGGCCTCTGCTTTAGAAATGCAACTTCATCTGGATGCTCAGAATCTACATCTGACTGTGCTAAATCTGTATCTAAATCATCTAAGTCCTCTTAATCAAAACTCTCATCTGAAGAAAAGTCGACATGTGCATGCTCATCATCTCAGACAAGTGGAAGAATGAAGGTGTCTGCATGCGGATGTTGAGGTGCATGCGAGACACTTTCTTCAAATTGAACATAGTGCTCAATGATGATTAGGTCTGAGGAAATATCAATAAGACTATATCCCTTCACACTGTTAGGGTATCCAACAAAAATACACTCAATGCTCTGTGGATCAAGTGCCTACATCTTTTTAGAGGGAATTCGGGCCCATGCACGTGAACCAAAAATGCAAAAGTGGGTCACTTCCGGTTTGAGGGTGCTCCAAGACTCGTAGGGGGTCTTATCCTTGAAATATCTATGGGAAGATCTATTTTGGATGTATGTTTCACAATTAAGTGCTTCAGCCCATAGTCTATGTGGTAGTGAATTTACATGCAACATGCAAAATGCCATCTCCTTTAGAGATCTGTTTTTCCACTCAACAACTCTGTATTACTATGGAGTATAGGGAACTATGTGCTACAACTGAATCCCCAATCAGGATCTCATGATTGAAATACTCTCCCCTGTTATCATTTCGAAGGAATTTGATATTCTTTCAGGACTGTGTCTCAACCAGGGCTTTGAAATCTTTGAGGTGTTGAAAGACCTCGGATTTTTTCCTGAGAAAGTAGATCCATGTAAAACGTGAGAAATCATCAACAAAAATGAGAAAAAACTTTGCTTTGTTGATATATGGATGCGGAAAAGGACCCATAAGGTCACTATGGATCAGATCTAAAGGCGCAGAAGCTCTTTGAGACTTTCCTTTGTCGAATTTCTCTTGAGGGTGTTTTTTGAGAACATATCCCTCACATACTCCCTTGGAGAAATGGATGTCTAGTAGACCATCAACCAATATTTTCTTGCTAATATGTTCCATGTATCTGAAATTCAAATGTCCAAACCTTTTGTTCCATATCCTACTGCTTTCATCAGCATGAGTAAGCAGTAAAGAAGAATTTGGTTCAATAAATTCAGAAAATGTATGTAATCTAGACTGATGATTTACCTCACTTGTAGCAACCCTGGAGTTGGTTTTCATGTCATACATGTCCACTTCATTTGGTGCGAATATGAATTTATTTCTGGTGCCAGAATTCATCATCTGATACATAGAGAGAATGTTGACGGAAAGTTTGGGAACATGTAGTACATTCTTGAAACTTCCATTGGTGAGTTCAATCCTTACTTTGCTGGTGACTTCGACTGAAGAGTTGTCCCCCATCAGAATAGGAGGAACTTTGCATGCATCCAATGAAGAATAGACTTATTTTTAGGCATCCATGTGATGTGATGCTCCCGAATCTAGGATGCAAGCATTGGGAGAAGAGTTGATGGCAATCAAGGCATGGATAGAATTTCCTTTCTTGGGATTCTAATCTTCTCGCTTCTTCTTTTTGGCACCCTCGGGGAAGTGATATCCAAGTTTGTTTTGTTGAAGTATTTGAGACATTAGATATATATATTTTTTTCATCCATGTGGATTATGGATGGAATCCTTTGTGACAATACGTGCATTTCTCCCCTTTTCTTCTCTTTTCCCCTTTGGATCCAAAGGCATCGGTGAAGGGTTTTGAGTACCCTTCCTTCTTCATATTTGCATGAGATTTCATTCTTCCTTTATATTTAGATTTATGATATTGATGGCTTCCATCTTGCACAGTAAGTGCATGTGCCTTTGGGCCTTTGATTTTTCCCATGTTGATGAGCTTGGTTTTCTCTTGTGTCAGGGATTCGATAAAGTCCTCAAGAGAAGGAATATTCCAGGTGGCTCCAGAGGAGAATTTGACTAAATGGAATGTGGACATGAACATAGAGAATTTAGGACCAATTTTGGAGAGAATGGTGAGAACCATTTTTTCTCCTCCTTAGATTTATCAACCCCGCAAGCTTTAATTTCTGACGTAAATCCTTGAATTTTGTAAAGAAATCTTGGATATTTTCGAAACTTTTTGGATCCAATGTGAGCAATTACACCTCCAACATGTGTTCCCTCATCTCATCGTATTTTCCAAAGAGCCCTTCCAAGGTGTTCCAGGCTTCATTAGGAGTCTTACAGGAAGATATGTGAAAAAGGAGATCGGGAGAAATAAGACTGCAAATTGTTCTGAATGCTTCATCCATTCGATTTAAGTACTTGGATTTTTCTATGGATGATGTTGGTTATGTGTATGTATTCAAGTTTAACCTATATAATCCTCTGGTTCAGAGATGTATGACTATTTATCCTTTCATGTAAAGTAGTTGTAAGGTGTAAGAATGAATTCTTTTGGGAAATCCATCTTTCCGTTGTCTTCAATCTTTTGTACTTGCAAAACATTTGGTGTAGCTTTTTCTTAGAAGTCCATCGGCTCTGATACCATGTAAATGTGTTGAACCTACACATAATAGATATAGCTAGAAAATACTACACACATTTTCAAAGAGAAATTCAGAAAGAAGAAGAAGAAGAGAAATAATCTTCTTGACTGCAGCAATCCTCTTGACTGCAGCAATTGTTGAAGTCGAGCAACCGATGATCAACAAATCATCAACATATAGAACTAAGAGTAGAAGTGAATCATCCTTCCTAAGCATGCATAAAATTGGGTCTGATTTACAACATACAAAGTTCTATGACAACAGGTAGGAGTCCATCTTGGCATACCATGCCCTCGGAGCCTGCTTGAGGCCATAAAGGGACTTCTTCAATCGACAGAACAAAGATGAGTCCTGCATAATTCCCTGGGGCTGATCCATATAGATATCCTCAGAGAGATCACTGTGAAAAAATTCATTCTTCATGTCCATCTGATGGACTTCCGATCCCTTGGTTATCGTAATGGAAAGTGTTGTTGGAAGATTGGTTGTTGTCATTGATGTCAACCCTAGTCATGGGTTTTGGACCAGAAGATTGATAAAGGTATTTGACATGAAGGAAAATGCACATGCAGATAAAAAACCCATGGATGGATAGTATATATCATGTTGTTTCCGGTGGTATGTGGCACGTCACATGGATCCTCATGGTTGAGGAGAAATGAATTTTTGAAGATGACAAAGTGAATTGTACATGTAGGCCCTAAAGATAATTAAAGAAAAGAATTACAAAATAAGAAAGTGTCAAGTCGGCCCTAATGTTAAAAGGAAGTGACATAAGTGGTATAAATAAACATAATTATACATTAATTTAATACAAGTCGAATTTCAGAGGGAATAAGAAGTAAAAGAAGGCCGGATTTCAAGGGAGGATGAAGTCTTTTGGTAATGTGTTCTAAGGTATGTTATTTTCAGGTCATCTTACCGTTTTTTCTATAACTCTATTTCTAGAACGATTCAGATGGTGAAATTGCTATGGTATTGAAAAGACATATCAAGGTACCTCTGGTAAAAAATTCAGCTCTTGATTCACTATAATTATGGAGATACACTATGTGGAAGATAGGGTTTGTGACCAGTCCTGAAGCTAGTCAATAAACAAGTGTTCCGGGTAAAATAGTCATAACGTCTTCATAAAGAATCCCAATGAAGTGGGACCACTTCCATTGGAAAGAGTACATACTTTAGTTTGTTTTTTGCAAGTTTTAGAATCAGATGTTAAATATTGAGCGCGGGGCATGCTGTACAAGTTGGGTCTTCTGAATAGACCAGAATTGAATAAAGTCTACCATTCTTTCTATAACCTCTTTTTGGGGAGGATTCAAGGAGTGAAAATTGAAGGAGTTTCAGAGAATACATTGAATAATATTATCTACAGGATCAGAGTACTCCAAGAATTGAAGAATTGCAGAGATTGAAGAAGTCTCAGGAAGCATTATTAGGTTCTATGTGATGATTGGTTGATGGTGATGATTTAATGTAAAGTTTTATTATCTTTCATATATTCTTGGGTGGAAAGAAGGGGAAAGGATGGAGAGTTCAAATATCTCTTGATATTGGAGGATTGTATCTTCCTCTTGGAGGTTTATCCCTCCCTTTACATTTGGAAGCTATAGCTACCTTTGGAAGTCATTACTTCCCTTGAACAATAACTATTGATTATTTCTCATATATTGTGCATGATGTATTGTGGTGTATTGGTGTAACTCTTATACTATTGTTCATTTCTCATTGGATATAGTTGAATGGTTTAAGTATAAGTTGAAAAAGGTTTTAAATTGTACTTGATACTAATTCACCCCCTTCTCAGTATCAACAAGTGTCAATCGTATGGAATCCATCTTCGCTACTGGAGCAAAGGTATCATCATAGTCACTACCTTCCACCGGATGAAATCCTTTGGAAACAATCTTGAATTTGTATCTACTAATCTTTCCATATGCCATTCTCTTGGTCCTGTAGACCCATTTTCATCCGACAATTTTTCTCCCAAAAGGAATGGGAACTAGATCTGGATTCTGGTTCTCAAGGAGGGAGTTGTACTCCTCTAGCATGGCATATTTCCAAAATGGATTTCCAGCAAACTCACCATAATACTGTGGATATAAAGAATAAACTAAGAAAAGATGCCTGGAGGGAAATGGTTCAGTGGCAGTGAGTGCAACAAGAGGCTTCTCGAAATCAGATCGATTCCTCCTAGTATCGGCTAGATCATCAATGAGATCCCCTACATCCTGAAGAGTAGTATGTGCCCACTTAGGCCTCTTCTCCGGCTCTGCAACTACATCAAGATGCTCTGACTCTGCATCTGACTGTACTAAATCTGTATCTAAATCATTTGATTCCTCTGAATCATAACTCTCATCTGAATATGAGTCGTCATGTGCATGCTCATCATCTTAGACAAGTGGAAGAATGAAGGTGTTTGCATGCGGATGTTGAGGTGCATGCGAGACGCTTTCTTCAAATTGGACACTGCGCTCAATGATGATCAGGTATGAGGAAATATCAATAAACCTATATCCCTTCACACCATCGGGGTATCCAAAAAAAATACACTCAATTCTCTGTGGATCAAGTGCCTTCCACTTTTCAGAGGGAATTCGGGCCCATGCACGTGAACCGAAAATGCGAAAGTGGGTCACTTCCGGTTTGAGGCTGATCCAAGCCTCATAGGGGGTCTTATCCTTGACATATCTATGGTGAGATTTGTTTTGGATGTATGTTGTAAAATTAAGTGCTTCAGCCCATAGTCTATGTGGTAGTGAATTTGCATGCAACATGCAACATGCCATCTCCTTTAGAGATCTTTTTTTCTGCTCAACAACTCTGTTTTGTTGTGGAGTATAGGGAACTGTATGCTACAACTAAATCCTCGCTCAGGATCTCATTATTGAAATACTCTCTCCCATTATCAGTTCGGAGGACTTTGATCTTTTTTTCGGACTGTGTCTCAACCAGGGCTTTGAAATATTTAAGGTGTTGAAAGACCTTGGATTTTTGCCTGAGAAAGTAGATCCATGTAAAATGTGAGAAATCATCAACAAAAATGAGAAAAAACCTCGCCTTTCTAATAGATGGATGCAGAAAAGGACCCATAAGGTCACTATGGATCAGATCTAAAGGCGCAAAATCTCTCTGAGACTTTCCTTTGTCGAATTTCTCTTGAGGGTGTTTTCCGAGAACACATCCCTCACATACTCCCTTGGAGAAATGGATGTCTAGTAGACCATCAACTAATATTTGCTTGCTAATATGTTGCATGTATCTAAAATTAAAATGTCCAAACCTTTCGTGCCATATCCTACTACATTCATCAGCATGAGTAAGTAGTAAGGAGAATCTGGTTCAATATATTCAGAAAATGTATGTAATCTAGACTGATGATTTACCTCACTGGTGGCAACCCTGGAGTTGGTTTTCATGTCATAGATGTCCACTTCATTTGCTGTGAATATGAATTTCTTTCCGGTGTCGTAATTATTTATCTAATACACGAAGAGAAGGTTGATGGGAAGTTTGGAAACGTGCAGTTTATTCTCGAAGCTTCTGTTGGTGAGTTCAATCCTTCCTTTGCCAGTGACTTCGACTGAAGAGTTGTCCCCCATCAGAATAGGAGGACCTTTGCATGCATCCAATGAAGAATAGACTTCTTTTTAGGCATCCATGTGATGTGATGATCCTAAATCTACGATGCAAGCATAGAGAGAGGAGTTGATGGCAATCAAGGCATGGCTAGAATTTCCTTTCTTGGGATTCTGATCTTCTCGCTTCTTCTTTTTGGCACCCTCAGGGATGCGATATCCAAGGTTTTTTTGCTAAAGTATTTGAGACATTATATCTATTTTTTTTTCATGCATGCACATTCTAGATGGAATCCTTTGTGACAATACGTGCATTTCTCCCCTTTTCTTCCCTTTTCCCCTTTCGATCCAGAGGCATCGGTGAAGGGTTTTGAGTACCCTTCCTTCTTTAGATTTGCATGAGCTTTAATTTTTCCTTTATATTTAGATTTATGATATTGATGGCTGCCATATTGCATAGTAAGTGCATGTTCCTTAGGGCCTTTTATTTTTCCCATGTTGATGAGCTTGGTTTGCTCTTGTGTCAGGGATTCGATAAAGTACTCAAGAGAAGGCATCTTCCAGGTGGCTCCAGAGGCGAATCTGACTCAATGGAATGTGGACACGAACACAAATAATTTAGGAACAAATTTGGAGACTATGGTAAGAATCATTTTTTTCTCCTCCTTCTATTTATCAACCCCACAAGCTTTGAGTTGCGACAATAAATCCTTGAATTTTGTAAAGAAATCTTGGATATTTTTGAAACTTTTTGGATCCGATGTGTGAAATTCCACCTCCAGCATGTGTCCCCTCATCTCATCCTATTTTAAAAAGATCCCTTCCAAGGTGGTCCAGGCTTCATTGGGAGTCTTACAGGAAGATATGTGAAAAAGGAGATCGAGAGAAATAAGATTGTGAATTGTTCTGAATGCTTCATCCATTCGATTTAAGTACTTGGATTTTTCTATAGATGATGTCAGTTTTGTGTCTGTATTCAAGGTTAACCTATACAATCCTCTAGTTCCGAGATGTATGACTATTTTCTCTTTTCATGGAAAGTAGTTGTAAGGTGTAAGAATGAATTCTTTTGGGAAATCCATGTTTCCGTTGTCTTCAATTTTTTGTACCTGCAAAAAAATTGGTGTAGATTTTTCTTAGCAGTCCATCGGCTCTGATACCATGTAAATGTGTTGAATCTAAAAAAAATATATCTAGCTAGAAAATACTACACACATTTGCAGAGAGAAATTGAGAAAGAAGAAGAAGAAGAGAAAGAATGGAAGAATTCTAATTAACCGTAATGAATAATGAATAATTTACACATGATATACTCCGTATAACTCGATGAATGCACATTGGAGGAGAACCAATGAGCCATAGTGGTGGTATAGAGTGATCTACCACCTAGTCTAGTCTCTCAGACAATTACGAGAGTGAACTGCCACCTAGTTGAGTTAACTAGTCAACCAGTCTTCAGTTAACTGACTGAACAGAGTGTAGTGAGGATTATATCAAGGAATAAAGGGTAATGCGCTAGTATGGTGATGATCCCAAGGAAAGTGCGCATTATCATGGTGATTATCCTAATGTTGCATGGTGACAAAACCAATGCAACATCTAGAATCAACTCAACTAGTCAAATTGAAGTGTCAATTGAAGAGAATATTCTCCATGTGGAATATTCTCCCCTAAAATATAGGTGATTGGATAAATGAATAATAATGAATAATAAACAAGGAAAAACCTTAGGAAAAAGAAATCTTAGGTGTTTGTGAACTAACTCCAATAGACACTCCCCTCGCTTTAGTGATGGTCCTGGTGACCCTAGGAGGATTGAGATGGAAAGTGAGATGATGATCAATGAAAACCCCTATAGGTCAATATTGGAGAAAGACTAAGGCTTGAGAATGATTATTGTAGATGGATAATGGTTTTCAAGCATTATGTACCTGCAAAATAGTGTTATCCCTATCCGGAACAAGACAAATTATAGATATGCAAGCCTTAAATCAATGGGGATAAAAAAAGAATCCTTTCTGTCCTCATATAAATAGACTTGGTATCTCACGTCTCTTCTATCAGGGAAGAAACCCATTGGCTAAAAATGGGTGTACAAGGTCAAGTACAAGGCAGATGGTACACTTGACAAGTACAAAGCACGGTTAGTTGCGAAAGGATTCTCTCAGCAAGAAGGCATTGACTATGAGGAGACATTTTCTCCTACAACAAAGATGAGCACTCTTCATCTTTTTCTAGCCATGGCAGCACAGCAAGGCTGGAAGGTCCACCAAATGGACGTGAAAATTTCCTTCCTCAATGGAGATTTGAAGGAATTGGTATACATGTGCCAACCAGAGGGGTTTCAGGTTGTAGGGAAGGAGCATCTAGTTTGCAGACTAAAGAAGGCTCTATATGGTCTGAAACAGGCATCGAGCGTGTGGTACATCAAGATTGACAGGTATTTGGTTCAGCAAGGGTTCCAGCGGAGTCCTTCAGATTCCAACTTATATGTCAAAAGAGTTGGTAATGAGATCATTCTTCTGGTTGTTTATGTGGATGATATCATTATTACAGGTAGTGAGGAAGATGCAATTACATGGATAAAATCCAACATGAGCAGAGCATTTGACATGACAGATCTAGGCCTCCTACACTATTTTCTGGGTGTAGAAGTTTGGCAAACAGGGAGCAGCATTTTTGTCTCACAAGAAAAGTATGTCAGGAGTTTGTTGGATAAGTTAATGATGGAGGATTGAAAAATATCCTCTACACCTATGGAGAAAGGGCTAAAACTTTCAGCCAAGGCTGACTCAAAGGTAGTCAGTGAGTCACTATACAGACAGCTAGCGGGAAGCTTGATATATCTTACAACCACTAGACCTGATATGAGTTTTGTTGTGAGCTTCATTTCCATATTTATGACAACGCTGAAAGTAGAGCACTGGACAGTAGCGAAGTGAGTGCTGAGATATGTGAAAGGGACACATGACTTTGGTATTTTGTACAGCAGGAGCAAAGACTCGAGGTTGAGTGGGTATACAGATTCAAATTGGGCATGTTCTGTTGATGAAAAAAAATTCACTTCTGGATATGTCTTCAACCTTGGCACGGGTGCAGTCACATGGACCAGCAAGAAACAACATGCAGTCGCCCTTTGATCGACAGAAGCAAAGTATCGAGGAGCATTGAAAGGTACATGCAAGGTAGTTTGGCTCAAGAGGATGTTATCAGATATGCAGATGTAGCAGAGAGAGCCTACACCCTTGTTTTGTGGCAGTCAAGGGGTAATGAAACTTGCTAAGAATCCAGTCTTCCATGAGCATACCAAACATGTTGATACACACTGTCACTTCATCAGATAGCTTGTAGAAGATGGAACTATTGAGCTGCAATATTGTCCTACAG
>JASDQU010818474.1:55862-66456 GCA_032191745.1 Picea mariana | reverse complement strand
GGCTGAGCATAGACACCCAACTGGTTTTCTACAACCATTATCCATTCCTGAATGGAAATGGGAAGTTGCAACAATGGATTTCATCACCAAAGTTCCCAGAACAAACAAGTAGCATGATTCTATCATGGTAGTGGTGGATAAGATTACTAAATATTCCCATTTTATTCCAGTAAATCTCACTCATAAGGCATTCAACATTGTTGATATTTGTATGAGAGAAAATGCTCGACTACATGGTATACCCAAGACAATTGTGTTTGACAGAGATCCAAAATTTACATCAAATTTTTTGAAAGGATTATTTAAGGGATTTGGAACAAATTTGAATTTTAGCACAACTTATCATCCATAATCAGATGGACAAATAGAGAGGGTGAATCAAGTGATTAAGGATATGTTGAGGATGTATTTGATGGATGAACCATCAAAATGGAAGACTACCTACACTTAGTAGAGTTTTCTTATAACAATGGGTACCAAGCATCTCTAAAGATGAGCCTGTTTGAGGCACTTTATGGAAGAAGGTGCAACACATCAGTAAGCTAGGACAATCTAGAAGATAGAGCAATGGTTGGGCCATAATTACTCAGGGAAATGGAAGATAAAATGTTGAAAATAAAAAATAATTTAAAGGTTGCTCAAGACAGGAAGAAAAACTATGTTGATAAGGGAAGAATTCAATTTAAAGTGGGTGACCATGTATTCTTGAAAGTAAAGGCCTACAAAAGTTCAAGTTGGGAAATTGTTCAAAGTTGGCAGCTTGTTATTGTGGGCCGTTTGAAATCCTATAGAGGATTGGGCCTGTAGCATACATGCTTTCCTTGACTCCATCAATGTCTATTCATAATGTATTCCATGTATCATTGCTAAACAAATGTATACCTTATGCTAATAATGTCATTGATTGGAATGTGATTTAGGTGGAGCAACAAGGTGCCTTTCAAGTGCATCCAGTGTGCATATTGGACCAGAAGATCAACCAACTCCAGAATCGATCCATAGAGCTAGTAAAGGTCCAATGGACCTGGTATGGTCCTGAAGATACAACTTGGGAGCACGAGGATGCTATGTGGGAAGAATACCTGCATATTTTTTAGGATTTTTGAAATTTTGGTTGTATATGTGTATGTATTGCACTGAGGACAGTGTATAAATAAGGGGGAGGGGAATGTAATACCCCTAGGCCGAACCCCAACTGTAAATATAAATGTACATTTGTATATAAGATGGTGATATATTTGATATCATTTATCATGTTCCTTCCATGGTATAGTGCGTACATGTACTGCACTCTAAAATGATGAAGTGTGCACATTCCAGGATACCATGCATAGTAGACTTAAGTGTGCACGATTTTGAGGCTAGAGAGCCTTTGTGTATATGTTGTGTTTTGAGGCTGGTGAGCTGGGATGCATAAAGGATAGTATTCTTGTAATGTAAATGTAATCACATGAAAATATTAATGAAAAACACATCACTGTGGTAGACCAACCATGTAAAAGAGTATGGGGGGATAAACTCCACTAGTTAGGGGAAAAGAGATAAAATTTAGGGATAAGGGGATAAGCTAGGGAGCTTAAGTAAAAAATGAATATTATATTTATATTTATTAAAGTATAAAGTATGGATGATTATTTTATCCTAAGTTCTAAGGATGGGGACATGTGGGCCAAAGTAGTTCTCAACATGACAAGTGTCAAGTTGGGAACATGCATACATATAGTTTGGACTTAGTTCATTTTCCAATCACTCCATCATCATTCACTCACTCATTCAGTTGTCCTTCGCACCTTCCTATCACTATACTTGTACTTTTACATGTACATGTACCTATACCTATTCCTGTACCTATACCTGGTTAGCTTAGGAGTTGGACTGAAGAAGTGGGTTGTCAGGCCCGTGGGACATTGAAGAGGCATTTTATCAAGCCCGTGAGAACTATCTCTAGGTGAGAGAATTGTTGGGAATTCATTTTCCGAAGGTGCCAAACTGCAGCTATAGGTCTCTTAGACTTCCTCTCCGGCTTGTTGCTGAAGCCCTGGGGTAACCAAGGGACTATTGAGCAGTGGAGGGGCACACTTCCTGGGGTGGGATAGGCATGTGGGGAATGAGGGCCTGTAGGCTGTTAGTTACAGTTGGCACCTATGACAAAGTTTTTCCTAATGTTTGAGATACATATTCCATTCCTTGTTTATGTGTATCCCACCATCTGGCTAGAGTGGCCTTCAAGACAACATCTAATGCCAACAGTATTTGTTGGTCAAGTGTATGCAACTCAAATGCCTTTGAAAAAGAGCTTATATTAGTCAATCCATCATACTTGGGTGGATCACATAACTCTATTCCAATCCATCACAATGATCAAGTTATGCATGCACACCGTCTATTTGATACTTCATGCATCCTCTGCTTCCAATGTTCCAGACCTTCCTCTAAATATGATGCACATGAACTAATGCTTCTCCAACTTATCATGTCATATGTAGTAGGGYTAACATAGYAATCCATTCAWGCAGTCATATTATAYAATTTTTCAATTTTGTTCCCTCTAKCTRGTTTGATAKACCTMTTTCCTTCTATCAGATCCAAAGGTGTAGTAACCTTYAAGTATCCTACCTCAAATATCATTTCCTTCCTCTTCAGATTAATAATTTCTTGATTTTTAAAGGCCCATCCTAACCCCATTAKTGTTGGATATGGTTGATTATCATCCACAATCTCGATGACTTTGAAATATGATACGTTGCACACCCCATCTATATTCATAGGTATCCCTGTCAATCAACCAATTAGTACTATCTTGTATTGGTTTTCCAACCTTAACAGAATGGGAGACCAAAATTATTCAGGTTTTCCCACCATTTCCCATGTTTCTTTGGTAACACATTTACGTCAGAACCCAATTCTAAAATGACATTTTCCACATCATATTCTCCAATCTCCGTAGTTAATTTGAACTCTCCATTAGTACTATTTTAACACAGTACTTGATTCACCAACCTCTGTGTGGAAAGCATTTCCCTTTCTTGTGCGCAATGATCAATCATATCACATAATGCATTTAATGGAGTTTCATCTTTCATCAATTCTACATTGCTTCTCAAAAACTCTCTTAGAGTACATACCTTCTCAAGCAAATTTTCTGGTATAATATGATCATGACTCAAAGGAATGCCAACCATAGGAGGCACATATGATTTTGATGCTACCCAATCAGGTCCTAGTATCTCTTTATTTTCCTTTGATACATCTCTTTTTCTTTTTTAGGGTCAAATGTTGGCATAGGACTTGTATATTTCCTCACCCATTTCTCAATCTTCCTCCCTCCATTCGTCGCATCAACCACTATTCTAGATACTCCACGTGTAACAACTGTTATCCTAGGTACTTCATTGTGTTTCTCAGATGATATCTTATGTATGTTATAATTTTGGTTCTGGTTCTAATTCCCTCTTTCGTTCCACTCCGCAAGTATTTGAGGATACTCTTCTATCTCATGATCCAGTGCTCTACAATATGTGTAGGTTGTACAAGGATTCGGGCAGTCATGAGATAAGTGTCCTGATTGATTACAAGTGTAACATATTATTGGTCCTCTACCTCCTCTACAAACATTTCCTCTACCTCGACCACTACCAAATCTTCCTTGGTTACCTAGATTAAATCCTATTTGATTGTTACATTGTGTACCACCTCCTTATGTTGCATATTTCTCCTCCTGACTCTTATACATATCTAAAGTGCACTCTCTCATCAAATTGAATGCGAGAAAATCCTTCTCTTTGCTCCCGACTAACTTTCAAAAGTTACAAAATAGATTCCTTGGCATACTTTGGTATTTATGTAGTAATGGAAACTTAGTCAGATGATGTCCCCATTTCTTACATATTTCATAGTATTCCCCTCCTAGTAGTGGATTCAGTGCTCCGATCGCCAAATACCACGCAAAAGAGGGGAATTCATCCTTATGGTGACCTTTAGTCCTAAACTTAGTACACTGGACTTTTTCCCGCTTCTCCATCCCTTTTGTAAGCTATTCCAATTGAATTGTCAATGAAACTAACTTTGTATTGACTTGCATCATCCCCCCACCATTTCCTAGAGTAGATGCTTCTAGTTTCATTGAAATATCCAAAGCTTCAGGATGTCATGCAACCTTCTATTGAATCAATGGCTTGTGAATGTGTGGTAGTAGTCCTACAATAAACCATTCTTAGTGTTGTTGATCATTAATTTGAAATGTCAATCTACCCATCAAATCCCTAAATCATTGATCATAGTCCCAAACCGACTCAGTCTATACTTGTTTAATTTCCTTCAATTATGTGATGTACTATGACTCAAATTTTGGCTTCTTGAACTCTTTCAACAATGCTTGACTAATTTCTTCTAAATTCCTTGCTTGTCGTGGTGTGGTAATCTACAATTTCATATACCAGACTAATTTGTGGCCTCTAAATGTTGTTTCCAATTGTGAAATATTTACGACCTCGTATTGGACATTCTTTGCAGCCCAAATTGTCTCACATACAAATAGATGTTGTTCTGGGTCCTCTGACCCAACTCCATGCAACTCAGGCAGTGTCAATGTGTTATCTAACCCTTCCATGTTTTTTTTTGTAGTACCTCCCCTCTCCGATGTTGGCTGACTCTAAATCGACGCATTGCTTCCACTGCTCTAGCTACTACTACTCTGTCTTCCCCTTCTAACTATAATTTATTTTGACAATTCCTTAAATGTTACTCTCGATCTAGGTGACACACACAGGGTCATCGAATTGACATAGGATCTAGACTAAGCAGGACTTAACGAATCTTATATTATAGGATTGAACTAATAATTCTCTTCCTCTCCTTCTAGGTGTGGTATTTTTATTATTTGGACTATTCTGCAGGGTTCTCTCCTCTCAAACTCACTATGTGACTCTCCTTTATAAACCTCAATATTCAACCTCTTGTACCTTCTTCCACTGCATATTACTCCAAACTCATATTCCTCTTCTGATACACCTTCTTCATTTCTCTACATCCTCATTCCCTCACTTCCTTCTTCATTTCTTATTTCATTATTTCCTACCTTCAGAATATCCTCTAGTCATCCCGCAGTTCCCCTATGTTCACGAAGCCCCTTAGAAATTATAATTCATCGTCATCACACACTTGTCGCAAAAAAAAAAAATTATCCAGGTAACCAATCCTTTCATAAACCTTCTATGCAGACCCTTTAAGAAATCCCTTTCTGCAACACAATATGACTGGGTACAATCGACTGCGTATTATGTAATATAACCTCCTGATATATTGTTCAACTAGAAATCAATGGAGCGAAAGTCTTGTTACTTATAGAGTTCAAATTTCTTACCAACACAGGGGTCTAGTTCCTTGACAATACAATTTGATACATTCCATTATTCTCCACTAATATTTCTAACCACTCAATTAATATAATTAGAAATGCACCAAAGAAAATCTCATGCAACTCTGTGTACACATACCTATGCATCTATTTCTCATCATTCATCCAATGGTTTCTATTCTCTTTAAACTCCCATTCCTTCCTTTCTATCCATTCGATGATATCTTTCTTAGTCGACCCCCAAAACAATCCCTCAATCATAGATTTAGAGTCCCGACAACAGAACAATTTGTTGGTGCATAGTTGTAAGACCCTAGGTTCAATTTATTCTATGAACAAAACCTTTAGGCATCAACCCTTTCATTATCACCTGCATGCAAGTGAAGTCTCACCTGAGGCATCTATTAGGGCTGAAAGAAAGAAGTTTATGTAGGAAGGATGGGATGGGATGCTATCATCATATTCATTCCTACTTATCTAGCTTATTTGCCATATTCTTTATCCCTTTTCCCTTGATTAATTAGTAAACTTTAATTATGCAACACCATTATGACATAGATTGCAACATAAACTATTCAAGATAACTTTCATATTATTGTGCATCAATCATCTAATAAATAGATCTAGATCTAGTTATGCATAGATAGAAAATTCATGAACAATCGTATAAAAATACATTCAAACATAGAATTTAACGTGGTTCACCCAAATATTGGGCTACGTCCACAATGGATATCTTCTTTATTATTATTTTTGTAATCTTTTCAAGATTAGGAATTATGCTTACAATAGATACATGTAATATACCAGATATAAAATGTATGAAGAACATAAATAAAATGCTAGTAATGGCAGAATAACAACAATATAACCAGAACATTCACCACAATAACACTAAAATGATATAAGAATAACAACAGAAATAGCACTTTGAATTTGAAATCAATGTTCATGGGCCTCTTCGAGGGGGAAACCTCTAGTTGAGTAGAGCTCTATTACAATAATATCCAAGCTAGGGTTCTCATACCCTCGACTCCTATTTATACTAAAAATAAGCATCTAGAGGAAGATCCTTCTAGAAGCAGAAGATTCTATTAGGTCTTCTTACATCCACCTTATTCTATTTTATTGAAATGCCTTATTAATATTGACCTTTATTACATCCCAATATATTGTTCTACCTATGTGCGGGTTAGGACCTAACATGTCCGCCCCCTTAAAAACAACCTTGTCCTCAAGGCTTGAGATGAAGAAATTGTTGCAGAATGGTAGCTGGTTCCCAAGTGGCGTTTGCTGGAGTTGTATATTTCCACTGGACTAGCACTTCCTTGATGGTTCTCTGACATAGGAGATGCTCACACTGGTCCAAAACTGCTTCTGGTTGTAGCCAAATGGATCCTTCTTCAAATAACTTTGGAAGGTTGGTTTGAATTTGGCACTTAGATCCAATCACCTTCTTTAAGCATGAAACATGAAAAATAGGATGTAGCTTCGAATGGATGGGAAAAGATAACTGATAGGTGACATGTCCCACATGCTTGAACATGGTATAAGGACCATAAAATTTGGGTGCTAACTTCTGACAATGCTTGGCCTTGAGGGAAGTTTGCTTGTAAGGTTGCAGTCGAAGAAACACTTGATCCCCTTCTACAAATTGACATTCAGAGCGACCTTGATCTGCTTGTTACTTCATGTGATTCTGTGCCATAAACAAATTCTCTTTGAGGGTATGGAGAATGGCCTCTTGAGCTGTAAGTGTTATGTCAACCGCCTGGACCTTCAAGGCACCCGGTAAGTATGAGAGAACTAAAGGTGGCTTCTCTCCGTATACCGCTTCAAAAGGAGTCATGCGTGTAGCCGTATGGTATGAAGTGTTGTACCACCATTCAACTAGGGGTAACCATTGAGCCCACTAATTTTTCTTTTTCGAGGAAAAACACCTCAAATATGTTTCCAAACACTTGTTGAGAACTTTTGTTTCTCCATCAGTCTGGGGATGATAAGCTGTGATGAGATGCAATTATGTGCCTTGTATATTGAACAGTTCTTGCCAAAAATTGCTTGTGAAAGTTGGGTCGCGATAAGAAACAATAGAGTGTGGCATGCCATGAAGATTGAAGACCTAATCCATGAAGATTTGAGCCACCGTGGATGTTGTAAATGGGTGTTGAAGGGTGAAGAAATGAGCATACTTGGAAAGGCGATCAACAACCACCATGATGACGGATTTATTTCCTGATTTGGGTAAGCCGGTAATAAAATCCATAGAGATATCCTTCCAAATAGTAGGTGGAATCAGGAGCGATTGTAGTGTGCCCAACAATTTGACTATTTCTCCCTTGTTGTGTTGACACACGTCACATTCAACTACAAAATTATGAATGTCATGTTTCATGCCATCCCAGAAAAAGGAATGTTTGACCCTGTCATAGGTTTTGGTGAACCCGGAATGCCCTGTTATGGGTGTAGCATGAAGCTCAGAAAGTACCGTGGATTCAAGCTTTGATTGTTTACTTAAATACAAACAATATTTGTATAGAAGTTCCTCATGGAACCAAGAGTACCCTGGGGAACCTGGAGCATTGGAATGTAATTGTTGGATCAACTGCAAACTGTTGGGATCTTGTAGCCATTCCTGGTGAGTGGCTTGGAGCCAATCTGGTACAATGAATGAAAGAGAAGAAAGGGATCCTTCATCTTCATATTTTTGGGAAAGTGCATCCACAACCACAATGTCTTTGAATTTCTTATAAATGATCTCATAATCATATCCAAAGAGTTTAGTCACCCATTTTTGTTGTTCTGGGGAGGAAATGTGTTGTTCTAGAAAATACTTGAGGTTTTGATGGTCTGTCTTAATTTGGAACCGTTGGTCCAATAGATAAGGACGCCATAGATCCACGACATGCAAAATAGCCAACATTTCCTTTTCATAGATAGATTTGCCTAGATTTCTTTCAGATAATTGCTTGCTGGTAAAGGCCAAAGGTCGACCCTCTTGCATAAGGACAACACCAATTCCTTTCCCTGAGGCATCACATTCCAACACAAATGTCTTTGTGAAATCGGGAAGGGTGAGGACTGGAGTGGTGCACATGGCCATCTTCAAGGTTTGAAAATCTTGAGCAGCAGCTGGAGTCCAAGTGAAAGAGTTATTTTTGAGGAGAGCAGTGAGAGGTGTTGCAATATTCCCATAAGTCTTAACAAACTTGTGATAATACACTGTTAAGCCTAGAAATCCATGCAATCTCTTAATAGTCTTTGGGTGAGGCCAATCTTGCATAGCTTCAATCCTTTTAGGATCCATCCTGACGCCATCTTTGCCAACTAGATGACCCAAGTATTCTACTTCTGAGGCGCCAAAAGCACATTTAGACTGTTTCAGGAAAATTTGGTGTTGAGAGAATAGATGGAGAAATTGTTCCACATGAGAAAGATGGTATGTCCAAGTTTTTCTATAGATGAGGATATCATCAAAGAAAACTAAGACAAAATCGCGGAGAAAAGGACAGAAGACATGATTCATGAGGCTTTGGAAGGTGGAGGGGGCATTACACAAGACAAATGGCATGACCAAAAACTCATAGTGTCCCTCATGAGTTTTAAAGGCAGTCTTGGGGATATCTACCTCGTTCATACGTATCTGGTGGTAGCCTGAATGAAAATCTAGTTTAGTGGAGAATTGGGCGCCACTCAATTCATCCAGGAGGTCATCAATGATAGGAATGGGGAATTTTTCTTTGATGGTAAGTTTGTTGAGGGTACAGAAGTCAGGACACATTCACCAAGAGACTTCTTTCTTCAGGACCATGACCATAGGATACGAATAGGGGCTTGTACTAGGGCGAATAATGCCTACATTAAGGAGATCCTGGACCATTTTCTCAATTTCATTTTTTTGGGAAAAGGGGTGACGATACAGATGGATATTGGGAGGAAGGATTCCTGGTACAAGGGGAATGGAATGATCATGAACACCATGGGAAGGAGGGAGACCTTGGGGAGTAGAAAAAACCAATTGATGTTTAGAAAGTATGGCTTGGAGGTCTTGCGGTACCAAGGGTGTCTTTGTTGCTTGTATGGCATGGAGTTGGGTGATAACACCAGAATGACCCTTTTTGAGAAGCTTTTCCATGCGATGGGAACTAATGATCTTAGGTGAACTGATGATGATGGCTTGGAACTTATATTGGTGTCCCTCCTGGTCGAATTGCATGGTTAAGTCTTTAAAATCCATGAGAATGGGACCCAAAGTCCTTAGCCAGTCTGCACCCAGCATAATGTCACAACCTCCCATGTTGATAGCAAACATATGGGATTTCAGGTGGTAGTCACCGATTTGGAGACACACATTTTCACAATGCCCTCCACATTTCATGGAACCAACATTGGCAATCATGATTTGGAAATTATTGACGACATGGATGTAGCAATGAGTTTCTTGGGCAATGCAACAATGAATAAAATTATGGGTGCTACCACTATCAACCAGAATGATGACCTTCCGATGCTTGATGTAACCAATTAGCTTGAGGGTCTGGGGAGAAAAGAAGGCAGTGAGAGCATTGAGGAAAATGACCGGTTCTGCTTTGGGAGGGTCTGAGGGAGGGGTTATGTCAATGGATTCAGGTGATTCAGACATAGAGGGAGTTTCTTCATATTCTTCCGAAATCTCCTCGAAGAGACCATAAAAATATTTTCTTCTTTACAATTGTGGCCCGAGAAATATTTGTCATCATAGTTATAACAAAGGCCTTTGAGTTGGTGTTCATCCATTTCATCCCGGGTCAATTTTTGGATCTTCAGTGGAGCATAGGGAGCAGTGGGATTTATTGGTTTAGGGCGAGGGATGAAGGATGGTTTGTAGTTTTGAGAAGATACAACCTATTGGGCTTCTCTATCTCTTTTGGTATCCTCCATCCAACTCTCAGGCCGAGCCATGAGGACATGGGCCCAAATTTCATCCTTGAGGCTGCTGATAAAACACTCTCGGAAAAAGGCATCAGACATGCCCTCTGTTCTAAAAGCTAGGCGCTCAAAGGCAACTATAAAGTCTTCCATTTTTCCTAATTGTTTCAGCTTTTTCAAATGGCCCAAATGGTTGGTATCAGTGTCAAAGCGTTCATAAGGCTCTGCCACAAATTGTGTCCAAGCAATATACCCTTGACACAAATTTTTTCTCCATTGCCACCATTGTCAACGTTCTTGATCTAGATGGAAAACACCATACTGGAGTTT
>JASDQU010818474.1:9425-23214 GCA_032191745.1 Picea mariana | reverse complement strand
AATGAATTAAAGAATGAATGAAAACTGTATGATCTCAATAAAACTCAAGAGCAGACCTTAGTATGCTTTCTCCTTATATCCTCCTCTATTCTCCTTCTCTTTTTTCCTTTAAGAAATCGGAATTAGTTGAAGTAGTTAAACTACTTCTTTTAGTTAAGTTAACTAAAACTCAACTAACTTTTAGTTTAGGGGGGAAATTAATAAAATAATAATAAGGGTCTTAATAAATAATAACTAGTAGGTGGGACCCCTTGTGACTCCCTTTAGTTTATTTAACAAGAATAAACACAACTGTTAATCAATCAAACACATCCCTCCTTGTGGCTCCCATCATCACTCTCATAATTTGAAAATTAATATCAATGATATTTGAAACCATATCCAAAAAAATATAATATCCAACATATCCAAAAAATATTGTGATGTCCAAAGCTTCATAAGTCAACTATTCTCAACAATCAATAAATAAATACACTGAAAAACCATATTTTCCACTCTGGGAGGCAATTTTCCCCTTGTTGTTTCTATCTCCCTTTGATTTCTATGAATTTTCCTTAGGTTGTGTGGAGCCTTTAGGCCTGATCTAACTGATAACATGAGAGAAATCATCTCTCAAATGCATGCGGGATGATACAGATTTGGCAGAGTCGGAGGGGGAAACAACAACTTTTCCTTTATCATGTGCATGGTGTGATTTGGTTTTTAACCTCTTGCTTGCATGTGAATACTATATTGGTGAGTGTGTAGAGGCAGCTTGGACAATTTGGTTAATCAATGGAGGAGGAGCAGGCAGAGACAAATTTGGCCAGCCACGATGTTGGGAGACTGCCGGGTGGAAAATATCTTTCCATCCATCATTTTCAAGGACTTCAGGTTGTAACGAGACATGAGGGGGAAATGGGATACTAGGGACATGTTTTGATTGGAAAGGAGGCCTTTCTGGCCTAGGTTGGACCACTCCTTGTCCAATCCAGCTTTGAATAGCTATCTCAACTCTTGTGAGTCTGCATCAAAATGTATAGAAAACCTTGGCCTTCTAGGGCCCCTATTCCAATTTCCCCTTCCCCTATTATTCTGGCCATGGATACCTCTGCTGAAGAAGCTCATTCCTGTATGCATTATTTATTATCAACTAGTTTCTTCAACAAACCATACATGACATGTCTTTAAATATGAAACAAATTTTGGCTCAACAACACATCAGACTCATGCAATTCAATCCATAAAATCGTTTAATGCTTGTCAATGAACAGGGGGTGAATAAGGATTCTGGGATATATGAGCGATTGTATTGAGCGAAAAGTGGTAAAATGAAGGGGGGTAGATCATGATTACTGCTCAACAAATCATCAAACAATCAACTATAACTCATCCATGTGCCATCCTTCAACTACTATAATACAAAGTTTTCCTTTAACTATAATTTAATTTTAAGAACATGGTGTGAATAGTGGATCTGGGAAGGTGAGGGGACTTGTAATGTGTGGAAAAGTGAGAGAATGGCAGGGAATTAACGAATATTGTTCATAAAACAAATCAATTAATTGATAAACATAACCCTGTACTCAATACAAAAAATACCAACACCAATTCCATAATTACTGTGTATCAAAACTTTTCATTGTTCAACAATTAAATTCCTCAAAAACTTCTCAATCAAAACAGTTTGCAATCATAATCATAATCATAATCGAAACAACTTTCAACAGTCATGTTAAGAAAATGCTCGGTCTTTAATTTTTTTTCTTTCCTTTTAAGAATTAAAAGAAAACACACAACAACATTGTTCCACCTCTATCCCATAAGAATCACTATAAAAATATCATACTCTGTCTATCAATTCATGATCGACCAATTTAAAACATATGCACATGTCCCTTCCAAATCGAACAGACTTCCATAACATGCCCGATTTCATACATTCTTCAACATATCAACCAATAAGTTTTTGCAATGAAACCACAATCAATATAAAAACCAAGCTTCATCAATGTCGATGTAATTATCTACAATATGCATGATGATTCCATAATAGATACACAGTTAACACAACAAAATAACACAGTCACCATTTCCATAACTATCTATAACAGTGATCGGGCCTAGTGAAACACACAAGAATCTCCAATTTGCAATTAACACCAAGCTGTAGAACACAATGATTCAAAGTATAACGAAAAAGAGGTAGCCCTTTGACTGCATATTATTACTTATTCCCAATCACAAATTTTCAACCAATTTCATCATAAAAATACGAGATAGGTACTCGATGCAAACTTTCATAACCACTTCACTTGATAAATCAATCTTCGACAAGCAAGAGATACCTGACAAGAGCAAGAACAATTGAGGACTTTAAAGTTGGGCTCTTTCACAACAAATACAAAGAAGCGATCAAGAGTGCGCTCAGTCATCAATTGCACAGAGAACTGGAGGTCCTTAGAGGCACATCAACAAGAGGCAAAGACCCCTCTGATACAACATAGTAGAATTCCATAGGGTTTCCATATAACTCTCGGTCTGGGAAAATAGAAAAACAGTTAGCCACAGAGGAAACAACAATAGGTAGGGTAGAAAAAATGTTGCACATAGTGTGTTTTGCATTTGTACAGGAGAAGTGAATGTCCATTGGACAGTGACAGTTACCTAGAACACACAAAGGTATAACCTCTGTTTATTTCTTAAGAGACGAATCATTTGACAACAATGCCAATGAGGATGCATAACTCGAGGCATAAGTTATATTTCCCAACAACCATAAGCATATATATCAATGTTATGGCCACCCTAAGTCCAATTTTTGAAATATTTTGGTGCCAAGACACTGAGACCATGACCATGACTCTGAAAAAAACACAACAACCAAATGGATGTTTGAACACAACTGGACAGAGTTACCCTCATAACTATGAGGAAGCAACATGCAATAATACATAGAGAGAAACCCTCCACCATTAAAACATAGAGCGATAATACCCACATTCATTTAAAAATCCACAGAAACCCATCACTATTTTAACCAACAGAGAAACCATCGAATGCACAACTCAACCAAAACCAATTCTTTTGCTTGCAATCCAAACAATTACACATTCATTCCAAAGAGAAGAATCACGCATTTACACAGTTGCAATTCTCAGGAAAACAAAAACCCAAGCATTACTCAACCATTGTTTGTTCATACATAGAGCGTAATTCATGGATGGGTGAAAAATAACCATACCTTTAACCGAGAGCTTAAAAGGGCAAGTTGGCCAAGCATTTTATTCCCAAGCCTGAGATGCATAACTTAAACACCAATAGAGAAAAATGCAACAAAGAACCATACTAGGGTGACGACCTGATGGGGGGGAGTATGGAGTGACATGCATTTACTACACGTCGCTTCCATCTCCTATCCTATTCAATTCCGAAGTACAAGACAACCAACACTCACCATATCATTTAAACCATGTAATCAATTTCCAAGCCATTGAAATATACGACAATATTCCTTGCCCAATGCGCCACCCAAAATATTCATGTTAACCCTTGCCAAGTGCTCATGGTATACCATATGCATTGCCATATCATATGAACCCCAAAATAACTCAAATGAAAATCGCATAGCCACTAACCAACCATATAATTGTTAGGACTAACACTAACATGTTTAACATTTCCATTTGCATATAATCCTTATCACAACTCAAACATAAATCCTTTCTTTTTAGGATTTTTTCATAAGCTTATTTTCTTTGTTTTGGTTATGTCATTACTAACATATTTCTTATGTATGTGTGGCCAGGTAATAAATCATGGTGATTTGTGACATGATTAAACATAGCAACTGTAAATATATGCCAATCATAACATAAAACTAATGCTTTGAATTGCAGAACATCCCATAAAATGCATCATCCACTTGTCACTATGTCAAAATGAAACCAAGATTGCATTGTCAACCATATAGGACCATGTAAGAAACATCGAAACAACAACAAAACATGTGTGATATGACTATCTCCAAGCCTCCATTATACAAGGGGGTCCCACCTACTAGCATTATATTATTAACATAGTTTAAATAATAGGGCTTTAGCAATACTTTGCAGGCGAAATTCCTTGTTGCGATTTTAATCGTCAACAAACTGGCGACTCCACAGGGAAATATGTTTCCAACAGATCAAGAACTCATAATGTATGGTTTTTCAGACCATGTAATCATCAGATCAAGAAGATATAAATCAGAATGATTATGCCACAGGGGAAGTGAGCAGATTTAATGGAAAAATGATCAGGAATAACTCATGGAAAGTTTTAAGTATGAGGGGTTTTGTCCATGTAAGCATAATCATTCAACCAAAATTTTCTCTTGACTTCAAGGAGAAAAGTTTTCTGGACTTTCTCTTTTGAATCTCAAAATGGACGAAGAAATGGAAAGCAAAAGCAGGAAGTAACCAACTATCTCATAAGACAACAGTGAAAACAGATAACAAATTCAATGATGCCTTCAGGGGGAACATCATAACAATCATGTAAGATTGATTTTTATTGACTAACAATACTTTGCAGGAGTGTTGCTGTGGCATAATTGATCCAAGATTTTATTCTTGACCAAAAATTGAAATCAAAAGAAAAAAATCAAGAAATGTCATAACATAAATGAAACTGCAAAATTGAAAACAACAGAAATGGAATGATATAAATGCAAACAACGGAAGGAAAACTACTAAAATGAAAGAATAATTGAAAACTGTTTTTTAAAAGCAGAATTGAAATAGCATAAATTAAACTACTAAAATAAATAACAATCCAAACAACGTTAAACTCTTCAAGTTGGTTCCACATAGTGTTTTAAGTGAGAACCATTAGTTTTGTAGGAAAACAATCGCTCTTGTAAATCCTTTAGAATGTAAGAGTTTGCACCCAGGACAAAAGCGATCTTGAAAGGACCCAACCATAATTTTTGAAACTTTGAGTGTCTTCCCCTATCAGCATGAGTTGAATCCCACATCAGTACTTTCTCATTGACTTTAAATTTGACATTTTTGACACTCTTGTTGAAATACTTCTTAACAGTCTGATGTCTCCTTTTTATATTACCCAAGGAAAATGTCCTTTGCTCCTGTAAATCCAGGAGTGCATTCATCCTGTGTGAAACATCATAAGAATTTAATTCTTTGACCTGTAGAATTAACCTTAAGGAAGAAAGTTCCAAATCAGTAGGAAGAATGGCTTCTTGACCATAAACAAGCTGGAAAGGAGTGCAACCAGTGCTCACCTTGGTGGTGGTTCGATTTGGCCAAAGGGCGTAAGTGAGGAGAGTGTGCCATTGACGAGGCTTATCTTTGATGAGCCTTTTGATGATTCTCACCAGATTCTTGTTGGTAGAATCGACCTGCCCATTTCCTTGGGGGTAATAAGATGATGAGGTGAAATGTTTAACTCCCAACTTAGCTAAAAATTGGGTCAGCTTAACAGAAATAAAAGCATGACCATTGTCTGTAATAATTTCCAAAGGAAGACCAAATCTGGAAAATATGTTATTTTCAAGGAAGGAAATCACCTGATCATCTGTCGAATGTTTAAGCTGGACAACTTCAGCCCATTTTGTAAAATAGTTTGTGGTTGTCAAAATAAAGACTTGTCCTGCTGAAGACAGAGGATTAATAGGACCAATAAAATCCAATCCCCACTTTGAAAAAGGAAATTCTGAGAGGACAGGTTGTAACGGCATGGCTGAAAGGCATTCTTTCCCATCAAATTTCTGGCACTTGTCACAAGATCTCAAAAAAACATAAGAGTCATGAAAGATTGAAGTCCAATAATATCCTTTTCTAATAATCTTGAACATAGTGGTTTTAGCAGAAAAATGACCTCCTACGTGAATAACAAAATTTGAAGAATCGTGAGTTTCTTGCAATAGTTTTTTTGCTTCCTCATTGTTTACACAACAAAGCAACATACCATCAACAGATCTTCTAAACAAGAAGTGTCATATAATGATGTATCTAGCAGATTCAAGACATCGCCTTCTTCTTTGATGAGTGTCTAAGTTATCTGGACATGTTTGGTTTTGTAAATAGTAAACCAAATTTTTATACCAAGGATGTTCAAACACATGAAGGATCTGATTATCAATGTAGAATAGTGCTGATAGGGAACTATCCTATTCATCAATTTCTTCTCTAGTTTCAGCATGCTGAGCTAAGTGAAGGGCTAAGTCACATCCCTTGATGGTGGTAGAAGTCACGATAGTTAAATCATGCTTCTGGATCTTGGCAAGCCAATGTGCAAGCTTCTCTGAAGGATAAGTCTAAGAGAAAAAAATTGGCAACAGGTAAAGGGACTTTTACTAACTTATGCTTACCTAAGATGAAGTGGCAAAAATTTTCAACAACTTTAACAAGAGAGAAAGCATGTTTTTCAATAAAAGAATGTTTAAATTCATCATCAAACAAGCTTTGAATCATGTAAGCCACTGGTTTTTTGTTACCTTGGTCATCACCTTGCATGAGGATAGTAGAAGTTGCTTCCTCTGTGGCATTAGTATATATCATAAATTATTTCTCAAAATCCGGCTTCACCAAAACCGGTGCAAAGATGATTTCTTTTTTGATCCCTACAAAATAATCTTCGACATCATCTGTCCAAGAGAAGGAACGATCTTTCTTAAGAATATTATGAATCGGTTTAACCATTACAACAAAATTAGGAACAAACCTACGGACAAAGTTAATAACACCCATAAAATCTTGAACCTCCTTCTTGGAAGTGGGAGCAGGCAGATTTAGGATAGTAGAAATCCTTTCAGGATCAATGCTTATTCCTAAATCAGAGACAATGTGTCCGAGGAGCTTGTCCTTGGTAATGCCGAAAATAGACTTAGAGGGATTTATAGAAATGCCAAATTTCCTACATCACATGAGAACTCTTTTAAGATGACCAAAATGATCTGATCGATTTTTAGAGTACACAGTTAAGTCGTGAAGATAGATCTAAATGATCATGTCGATCAAATCATCAAAATCTATTTGCATATCTCTTTGAAAAGTGGCACCTGCATTGGATAAGCCAAAAGACATACATTCATAAGAAAACGTGCCCCAACGAGTAATAAAGGTGGTTTTATATTTATCTTCCCTTTTTACCTTGATTTGATTGTAACCAGAGAAACCGTCAAGTAAGGACATCATCTGCGACCCTGCAACTTGCTGCAAAATCATTTCCATATTAGGGATAGGAAAATGATATTTTATCCTAGCCCGATTTAATGTGCAAAAATCTACGCATAATCTAATTTGACCAGTTGTTTTCCGAATGAGAACCAAATTAGAAACCCATTCTGAATACTTAACCGGAAAGATAATTCCAGCCTTCAAGAGTTTTTCCAAATCCTTTCGAATAGTTGCTTCTAGTGCAGGGGTGATATGTCTTTGTTTTTGCCTAACTAGTTTTATGCCCTCCTTAATAGGAATTGCATGTTGTATAAGAGCGGGATCAAAACCACAAATATCCTCATAAGACCAAGCAAAAAAACATCTTGAAACTCACCAAGCAGTCTGGAAAACTTCAATTTTTCTTCATCAGAACATTGGGCACCTATTTTAACATTCTTTGAAGACTCGAGTGTTCCAATGGTCAAGGAGATGGTTTCACCCACCTTCCTTTTCGACTCCTCTTCTTTATGCTTCTCTGTTTTGCCTACATCACTTGATGAAAATGAACTATCTAGAGGAGTCAAGCCCTTAGGAATCTTGTTATCTTCCATGGATATAATTTCCTTAGGCTTATAAGGTTCATTTTGAATGAAAGCACAGATGCTCTCATCGCTAGGGAATACATTCCATGATTCTATATTTTTAGGGATATGTGGATGATATAGAGATTGAAAAGTACAATCAAGTCATTGTGGAAGAAGTTATTGATTAGGAGAGGCTACAAAAACAGCTAACCGATCAGCCATTGAGTTCAATTCCCTCTTAACATGAGTAATGTTGAAAGATAGTAGGTTCGAGATAAGTGCCCAAACAGTTTGGGTGTATCATTTCATCAACTTGTTGCTAGTGGAAGATATCTTACGTACAAGGTTCACAAAAAGATCAGAATCCCCAAAAACTGTATGGTGACCACAAACCATATTATATGTGTTTTCAATGCCTAATAATAAAGCTTCAAATTCAGTAACATTGTTTGTGCAAGTAAACTCCAACCTATAAGATAAGTTATGAATTTTCCCCATAGGAGAGTACAAGATAATACCAAATCCGTTTCCTTCATTAGAGCATGAACCATCAAAGTGAATATGCCACATACCGTCATCTAAGTCAATCTATTCCAAGGGAGTGTTATCCTCCTTGAAAAAGATGGAATACACTCCTAGGTCCTCTTCTATATAATTCACATTAGGTTGTGGGATACTTTCTATGTAGGGTGAAATCCTTCCCTCTCTAAGGACTATGATGTTTTTACCATTCCGAGGAACTGATAAGTGTTTCCCATTGAGTGAGAGGTATCCACCCGTCAAATATTTCCAATAGCTTCCTAAGATGATCGAGTATTTACTTATTGGCATATCAATTACCTGAATTTTAAGGGTTGTCCTTATTTCAGGGTGCACGCACAAGACCAAGGTCACATCCTTGATTTCACCTATGGTAGTTTGTTGTAGACTATTATAAGAGAGCATGCTTCTGGAATTTTCATTTGTACAAGACAAGCCTATCTCTTCCATAATAATCTTTGACATTACACTTGGGCCCGAACCGTCATCAATGAGGCAACAATAGGAAATCTTATCCATAATTATTACAGAAATATAAAAAGGGGGATTTTTTTACAGGGTATCTAAAGTTATCTACACCTACTTTATTTACAGCTGAATCCTCTTCATCTACCTCTTCAGAGAGGTTGGCTACAACGAAATATCTTCCTTCCATGAATTGTTTTAGATGCTTCTATTGTTTAGGGATGAAAATCATACCCAGAAGGGTTGCATCTGCTTTGATGTTGGCCAATTGATTTAAAATATTATATTTGGAAGAGGGGAGAGGGGATGTAGTTCCTTAAATGTCAGGAGCCTTAGGAACCTGGACAGTAGCAACTGGTGAGGATGAGCTTGGGCTAGAAGAATTGTGGGGAGAATCATATTTACCTTTGGGAGCATAGAATTAATTCCTAGTATTGATGATCATGACATCTTCTGGCTCTGCAAAGTCTAGTACAACGATAGTAGTTTCAGGTCTCTTAACAAATATTTTATCTCTGACACTCTTATTTACGTCACAGGTAATTTCCTCATGGTGTTCTTCGCAAAAGTTACACCAACTACGAGGCATGATAGCTTTAGGATGAAAATTATTTTCATTTGGATTTATAAAGGGGGGTGCAGAAGAGGATGAATCTCCAAGAGTAAGAGGGGAGACATTTCCTTTTCACTTATACACTATCATACGATTATTCATGTCTTGTACAAGTTGTAAGAGGGTGGACATGTCTGTCTGTTTAATTGAATCTCCCTGAGGAAGACCTATTCTTTCAAGCCGTTCTTCATACTCTAAAAAAATATGTAGAGCAGAACCAAAATTATCAATGGACTTTTCCTCAAGCCTATGATGGTAGGGGGAAGGTAATGCATTATAATAATTCATGAAAGCATCTTGGTTTTGAGGTCGAATGAGTTTAGGGATTCGATTGTATAATTTGGTGAAACGCAAGTTAAAGGACTTGATGGTCTCACGATCCTTGTAAGCGATGTTATTGTATTCTCGTAACTGCTCGACTGGGATTTTGGATTGCCCATTGGTGGATTTGAACCAATAGAATAACTCCTCCCAAGTAGATAAAATCTTAGGAGGGAGATTGAAGAAATCGGTCGCAACCTTCCCTTCAAGGGAATTGACAAATAAGCACATGCAAGTATTGTTTTCATTGGATCCTATGTTATGACAGGCATTAGAAAGTGCCACCAAGTGTTCATTTGTAGTGACAGTGTTATTCCCTGAAAACCTAGGGAGATGCTCTTTGAATTCAGGAAGTGGATGAGTAGTAGGTTCTAGGTTAAGAGGAGAGGAAACATGCCACAGTGTGGTTGTAGCATATTCTTCAAACTGAAAAATACCATACTTTTTAATGACTTTGGTGGGGTTTGTGGTAGATTGGACATAGACTTGGTGACTATATAATCTACCAATCATTGACGAAGCTGAATATTGAGATGAAGAAGGACCTCCAGTGCCACCAGATCCACCACTAGATGCCATTTTTTGGACAATAGGTAAGGGAGAGAAAGACGAACTGGATGAATTAGACAAGTTTCTCCTTAGAGCACTTTGTTGGGTTGATAACACAATGTTCCTTCTTCTTATTTCAGCAATAGGATTGGTTTCAGGTGATAAGCCTCTTCTTCTCCTAGAAACATGAGGATCTAAGGACATGAAAAAAATACCAAAGATGAAAAAAAAAGAAAGTTACAGTTGATTCCTAAGATGTCTATGTCTATCTTCTCAACGTTCTTGGGCACTTATGTCTTGCTCAATTACTACCCATGAACGATTAAGCCCAGCCCGGGTATTAACAGTGTCTAAAATGGTGTTAAACAAGTTTAAAGCAATGCTGGTATGATCTTGAAGATCGAGCTCAATATTAGGTTGCCTTGCAACAGGTACAGTCATTAAGAAATGAAACAATAAAAAAATCAATATAATAAAAATAGATATATTTGATGATAATCTAGCATAAAAATCAACCAGAGAGATATTGTCGATCTCCCCAGTATGGTCGCCAAATAAATGTTGAGGAAAAGATATGAAATAATCTTACTCAATCATTTTCAGATCTCACTTTTCTAAAGAAAGATAGATGAGAATATCAGCCTATGTTTATAGCCATCAAAAAATGTTTCCTCATCCATAAGTATTGGTTACAAGGGCTTAGGCTGATTTTTTTTATAAATGAAAGATTGTTGAAAAATTCAATATTTATGTAATTTTCTGAATATAACAGATGTAGAAATAAATGTAGAGACATAAGTAAAAATACCAAGTCAATAATTAACACAGATGAGACATAAATCAATCGCTTATTAATTCATTCCAATTTATCAAAAGAATCGTTCTCTTTACAAAATCCCCTGAGGAAGTTTGGACCAAATTCAAACTTATATGTCCCCGATGAAAACCATACAAAAGGACTTCTAACATAAAGTAAAAAAATGAACTTTAAAAGCTGGAGAAGCATGCCACAGATTGTTTCTGACTCGACTCTGCACAATATCCTATATCAGTCATGAAATTTAATTCACAAACAGACAAGTCTACACAAACTATCAAAAATAGATCAACACCTCTGAAAAACAAGTGTCTGAATGATGTAATTCAACCTTGAATCTTGTTGAATACAATAGGAACTTGCTATCATAAAAGAGAATTAGGCTTTCAATGAATTAAAGAATGAATGAAAACCGAATTATATCAATAAAACTCAAGAGAATACCTTAGTGTGCTTTCTCCTTCTATCCTCCTCTATTCTCCTTCTCTTTTTTCCTTTAAGCAATCAGAATTAGTTGAAGTAGTTAAACTACTTCTTTTAGTTAAGTTAACTAAAACTCAACTAACTTTTAGTTTAGGGGGGAAATTAATAAAATAATAATAAGGGTCTTAATAAATAATAACTAGTAGGTGGGACCCCTTGTGACTTCCTTTAGTTTCTTTAACAAGCATAAACACAACTAGTTAATCAATCAAACACATCCCTCCTTGTGGCTCCCATCATCACTCTCATAATTTGAAAATTAATATCAATGATATTTGAAACCATATCCAAAAAATATAATATCCAACATATCCAAAAAATATTGTGATGTCCAAAACTTGAGAAGTCAACTATTCTCAACAATCAATAAATAAAGACACTCAAAAACCATATTTGCCACTCTGGGAGGCAATTTTCCCCTTGTTGTTGTTGTCTCCCTTTGATTTCTCTAAATTTACCTTAGGTTGTGTGGAGCCTTTAGGCCTTATCTCACTAATAACATGAGAGAAATCATCTCTCAAATGCATGCAGGATGATACAGATTTGGCAGAGTTGGAGGGGACAACAACAAATTTTCCTTTATCAGGTGCATGGTGGGCTTTAATTTTTAACCTCTTTCTTGCGTCGGAAGACTGTACTGGTGAGTGTCCAGGGGAAACTTGGAAAATTTGGTTAACCGATGGAGGAGAAGTAGGCAAAGACAAATTGGGCCAGCCACGATGTTGGGAGGATGTCGAGTGGACAATCTCTTTCCATCCATCATTTTTAGGGACTTCAGGTTGTAACGAGACATGAGGGGGAACTAGGATACTAGGGACATGTGGGGCTTGGAAAGGAGGCCTTTCTGGCCCAGGTTGGACCACTCCTTGTCCATTCCAGTTAAAAAATCCATCTTGGAATAGCTAGCTCAAATCTTGTGAGTCTACATCAAAATGTATAGAAAACCTTGACCTTCTAGGTCCCCTATTCCAATTTCCTCTTCCCCTGTTATTCTAGTCATGGCTACCTCTGTTGAAGAAGCTCATTCATGTATGCATTATTTATTAGCAACTAGTTTCTTCAACAAACCATACATGACATCTCTTTAAATATCAAACAAATTTTGGCTCAACAACACATTAGACTCATGCAATCCAATCCATAAAAATCGTTTAATACTTGTCAATGAGCAGGGGGTGAATAAGGGTTATGGGATATATGAGGGATTGTATTGAGCGAAAAGTGGTAAACTGAAGGGGGGTAGATCATGATTACTGCTCAACAAATCATCAAACAATCAACTGTATTGTAATAACAAAACATATCAACTGTAACTCATCCCTGTGCCATCCTTCAATTGCTATAATATAGAGTTTTCATTTAACTATAATTTAATTTTAAGAACAGGGAGTGAATAGTGAATCTAGGAAGGTGAGGGGACTTGTAATGTGCGTAAAAGTTAGAGAATGACAAGGAATTAACGAATACTGTTCATAACCACATCAAGTAATTGATAAACATAACCATGTACTCAATACAAAAAATACCATCACCAATTCAATAATTACAGTGTATCAATATTGTTCACTGTTCAACAATTAAATTCCTCAAAAAATTCTCAATTAGAACAGTCTGCAATCATAATCATAATCGAAACAACTTTCAACAGTCATGTTAAGAAAATGCTTGGTCTTTAATTTTTTTTCTTTCCTTTTAAGAATTAAAAGAAAACACACAACAACATTGATCCACCTCTATCCCATAAGCATCACTACAAAAATATCATACCCTGTCTATCAATTCACGATCAACCAATTTAAAACATATGCACATGTCCCTTCCAAATTGAGCAGACTTCCAGAACATGCCCGATTTCATACATTCTTCAACATATCAACCAATATTTTTTGCAACAAAACCACAATCAATATAAAAACTGATCTTCAACACTGTCGATGCAATTATCTACAATATGCACGATGATTCCATAATAGATACACAGTGAACACAATGAAATATCACAGTCACCATTTCCATAACTATCTATAACCCTAATTGGGCCTAGTGAAACACAAAGGAATTTCTAATTTGCAATTAACACCAAGCTGTAGAACACAATGATTCAAAGTATAAAGAAAAAGAGGAAGCCCCTTGATTGGATATTATTACTCATTCCCAATCACAACTTTTCAACCAATTTAATCATAAAAAGATGAGATAGGTACTCGATGCAAACTTTCATAACCACTTCACTTGATAAATCAATCTTTGACAACCAAGAGATACTTGACAAGAG
>JASDQU010818473.1:109988-121198 GCA_032191745.1 Picea mariana | reverse complement strand
GGTATGCCGCTAATTAAGGGAGGTTAGTCCCTGAGAATCCTTGTCATAGGGGACTCTGAGTTGATTAACTTCTAGCAGTCTACCTGGGTTTGCGTCAAATAAGTAAAGCCGTGGAATACCACCATGCTCTTTGCAATCAAAATGGACAACGACTCAAGCTAAATTTGCAAAGCAACTGAAGCAAGGATAAGCCAGAACCAATCTAAATTTGGAAAGCAACTGAAGCAAGGAGAAACCAAAATCAATGCGAAGCAATCTATTATTCACCTTCCATAGAAGTATACATACAAATAATACTATTTTAAAAATCCTAATAAGTATGCATACAAGTAATACTATTTTAAAAATCCTAATAAGCAATGGAAGATATGAAGGTATAATGATCCAACTAATTGTAAATGGGAGGGAAGTGGCCCCACATCCTCCCCGTTTTCGCATTCATGGAGAAGTAAAAGGAAAATGTACAATACGGTGAATCCATCGTCATCTCACCCCAGCCTCAATCACCTGACAATTAATGCTGTCTCTTTCTCACATGCAGCAATTTAAGGTATGTGGAGTCATCCTCTCCTTCGCATGTGGGATGTTTTCCTCACTTTACCTCAGTTGCAGCAGTTCCATTCTTCTCGGCCATCTCTGTGTCAACCTCCGCACGAGAGTGGGAATTGTCCTCTTCGTCGCGAGTACAAATTGCAATATCCTTTCATCTCCGATAATTATTTCATTCAATCCCTCAGAGCGTGTGGTGTTTTGAGATTGGGTTATTAAACTGGATAGCAATGATGCATCCGATGGAGACTTTTTTGTGCCAGTTCTCTTCACCGAGATTCTAGAATTTGTTTTCCAGCCCAATTCCGAATTGCAGGCTCCTGGTTGACTCTTATTATGTGGCGCCGCAATCCCTTCTGATGTGACCGTGTTGAGTGTAGAATGACAAAATTGGAGGATAAGGATAAATCAAAGCAACAACAACAAGAATTGGACAACTTGAGAGCCTCCCATACCCAATTGAAACAATAATTTCAGGAACGTGAGGAGCGTCGTGACAACGAATTGGCCATCATTCAAGAGCAGTCAATAGGCAGGCGACCCAACTCCGTTCTCTCCGAAGACAAGGTCAGAAGATGTCTCCTGAGGTCCCAACTAGCCCGAATTTGCCTCTCTCAGCGTGCTCGATGGCTTCCTGTGAAGTACTCCAGCCTCAACGACTTAAGCCAGTCTCAACACCCGTGGAAGACTCTATGGATATGGTATATATAGAGCTCAAACTTAATTAAGCAAGATTCTATGCAGTGCAAGTTTTTGTATATACTTTTCTCATATGTAAAAGTCTACACATGGCAAGTTAGCAGTGCTATTTTTGTAAATTTTGATCAACCAAGATGCTCTCTGAAAACTTGGATGATTCTGCCTTTGCGAGAAGCAACTGAGCATCTTGTATTTTTGTACTTCCTGGCTTTTTTTTCCTCAATGCAGCCTCTTTTATAATAAAATCTACCAGCGTTTTTTTTAAAAATGCTGGTCACATTCCCTTGGTTGTTGATTTTATTTCTTTCTTTATGTAAGAACATTGTTCAAACCCACGCACTTCTCTTCATTCCAAGGATAGTACCTAGGGTATATTGGATTCACATAAGCTTGAAGCATTGTGAACATAAGAACTCAACATATCCCTTGCATATCCCTTGCAAGCAGAACTTGCGCAGGGAGGATAACACTCCTTAGAACTGCGAGTTAGACCCATTTGACATGCTTATCCACATTCTATAACTATAGACTTGTAATTGGAGAATTTGTTATTCTAGGGCTGAGTAACTCTATGGATAATTGCATTTCATTGAAATGAGCCATACATTAATACAATGAGAAGTGACCTTTGGTTTCATCTTCCAAGGGGTCCTAATGACTCTCCCTATTCACCCGTCTCTTCATACTTCTCCTAAAATAATATTTACAATGTATAATAATCTCAAGGATTAGGTATCTAACATTCCCCCCTTAATCCAAAGGGGTGTTTTTTAGTCCAAACATCTTTTTTAACTTTTCAAACTTTTCTCTTTCAAGCGCTTTGGTGAAGATGCCTACAATTTGCTCACTTGTGGAACAATGTATTAGTTGAATGGTCTTCAGCCTCTGTATGATGTTGAATCAGATGGTACTTCGTGTTGATATGCTTTGTTCGATCACGAAATCTAGGATTCTATTCCAACTTGATTGCATAAAGGTTGTCAATCAAAAGTGGAGTAGCATTCACTTGTTTCTTCTGCAAATCCTCTAGTATCTTCCTGGGTCACACAATCCCTTTTGTTGCCTTTGTAATAGCCACATAATTTGTCTCTTTAGTGGAATCTCCTAGAACATGTTCACATGATCTTCAAGATACAGTTGCTGATCCAAGACTCATGAGGTATCTTGAAGTAAACACTCTAGTCTCCTTATCCCCAACAAAGTCTGAATATCTATGTCCAACTAGTTTGATGTCCTCCACCTTAGAGTATTTGATCCCAAAATCTTGAGTTCCCTTCAAGTACGTTAGGACTCTCTATGTAACACATCGATGTCCTTCAAATGAAATGTATGGTTTGGTAGTAGTAAGGTAGATAAGACTCCCCACAATATGTTTATATTTAGTTTCATCATCATATTCATCCCCTTCTTTTGATGTTAGCTTCATTCCCTTCATTGGATTAGAGAGGATTACAATCAGTGCTGCCAAATTTATTCAACAATTCTTCAATGTACATCTTTTGGGAGATGAATACATACTTTTGATCCTAGGATACTTCAATACTTGAATAGTATTGAATATGTCCCATGTATGTCATCTCAAAACCCTTCTTCATTTCTTTCTTTATGGATGCAATACATACTTCATTGTTCCCTGTTATCAAAGTATCATCTTCATAAAACACAAGCTATACAACAATTTTTTCAACATTCTTGACAAACAAAGTTGCATATTCAAGATTAAAATGCTTGAAATTGATTTTCAAAAGATGCTTAATCCCAACCCAAGAAGAGTTCCCAAAGGTTCTCCTGTGATCAGATCTCTCTTTAGCAATCCTCCACTAGTAAATCCAATGGCTTTTCAACCATCAGTTACCAATGCCTACAAGGCACTTGACATGTCCGAAATTCAAGGTTATGCTCATACCATGCCTTATAAATTTGAGAAATAGTTACCACATTTTTTTGGAAACAATATCATTATTGCTCAAGATCACTTATCTTCCACATACAATTCTTTTGATATTCATTTGGTTCCTAATGAAAATAAGGATATAGTTATGAAACTATTTTGAATATCTTTAGAAGAAAATGGTCATGGTTTAATATTCATCTTGAAAAAAGTATCAAATCTTGGCAAGCCTTCCATGATGCTTTTATGAAAACATGGGCCATAAGAAAAGATGGTAGGCTTTTGCTAACCCAATTCCATGAAATCAAAAGAAAAGATAATGGATGTGTGAAGGAATTTGACCAAAGGTTTGATAAAATTGTAGAACAAATCCTTGATGATCTCGAACCAAGAGATGGTGCCATCCTCTTACAATATACCAATGCACTTGATGGACTATTTGGTTTCATGCTAAGAGACAAATTCTCAAAAAAACCTTGAAGAAGCTAAAGAGTGGGTTACCAAGATTGAAGAGAATATGTTAGCTCCATGGTAGAACCTTTTAGTGCACCAAGAGCCAAGGATGAGACCAAACCTAGGGCTATGAATAATCTCAATCCTATTCATAATGCAATGATGGCCCTTGCACAAAAATTTGACCAAATGACAACCGAGATTTTTCACTCCCAAGACAATATCATGGATAGGTTAACTATTTTGGAAAGGGATAAGGGTCAACCTCAAAATCCTCCTCTTATACCTTAGTATAACAATAATCAACAACCTAGAGGAAATCATGGATGGAATAGGATTATACCTTCTGCCAAGAAAATAGTTCCTAATACCCTTGCCCCTTATGCTATGGTTATCCAAAGAGAGATCACTCGATGCTTGCCTTGCAATGAGTGTCATAGAGAATGGAAGTGCCCTAGAAATAAATTCCACGAGGGAGGTGAAGATCCTAATATATATGGATCCTATCTATGATATCCATGGAGAAACCTACACTATTGAAAGTGAAAAATTAGAGAAAATCAAGCAAAATGGTAGGGATATTGCTAGGATAGCTAGGTTAGAAATGTTGAATGCAATGGATGAAGAATCCAAGGGAAAGCTTAGGAAAGAGAAGTACTTGCAATAATATTGAAGAAACACAACACTTGAATCTTCTCAACCTGATGACTTTTAGCCTCCTAGTAAGTGGACTAGATACCCTTTACCTTTGGACACCAACCCTTATCCACCAACATCACATAATAATGATGAATTACAATTGAATGTTGATATGATGAATGTTTTAGAAAAGATCAATGTTCATGTGCCTCTCTCTAAATTAATTAAGATACCATAAAAAATGGATAAAGTGAGAAAATTCCTTACTATGGAACATAAATACCCTCCCGTTGTATTGCAAACTATGGATTATCATAGAGATAATGGAGGGCATGCACCTTTCTTTACCACCTTGGTAGTGAATAACCTCCTTGTTAGATTAAGGGGCTTCCACCAATGTGATGTATTTAAAGGCAATGGATGAATTAGGGTTGGAAACAACAAGGCCATATAGATTATTTAAGAGAAATCAAGGTATGTGGCTTGATTAAAGATATTAAGGTTTACCTAGCTGTGTATCTTGATATCTCCATCTTAATGAATGTTGTAGTGATAGGTATGAAAAATGCTTGGGTAATGTTATTGTCTAGAAAATGGGATGCAATATTGGATGGTAGTATCCAAATGGACTTATCTTATTCAACCATCCCAATTAATGATGGAAATTTTGTCACCTTGTATACGCATCCCATTGTAAAAAAACAAGTGGAGGATCCTAGTATCCCCATGAATGAATTTAATTGGAGTGATTATGAATTTGAAGAACCAGATGTACTTACAAATTCCTTAATTCCAATAGAAGAAGATAATTTTGAGGAACCTTACGAAAATTTTGAAGAACATACCATTACTTCACCGATTTTCTCTAATCTTGATTATTCCCAAGACTTTGTTGTTTTTCCATTTTCATATGAAGATGGTAATGATGATGTTTTTCCACCCAATAATGAATATGATAAGAAAAACTATACCTTGGTACAACCAAAGAGTCAAGAATATGATACAAGTCCAAAGGGGCAAGCTTTAGCCAAACAATTCACTTAAGGGAGTGGGAAGACTTGGGGTTACAAAACAATGACCAACCAAATACTATTGAATGGTATCTGGGTGTAATGTATGGTTCACAAGATATATCATATTTTGATCATTCAAATAATCATGAAGAGAATATTTTGAAAGGAGGGATTGAGCAACTCATAAAATTAGGTGAGCCTAGAAGGCATGATTTTTATCAAATGGAATAAATCAAGAAAAAATCAAAGGGGTATTTGGTCATAAAGTAGGATAGAGACAACTTGAATATGGAGATCTTATACTCTTGTGGGACAAGAGACAGGAGAAGCCAAGTATTCATAAGAAGTTTGGTAGTCTATGGCTTGGTCCTTATAGAACTAGAAGAAAGGATGGGAATAAATCATTTCACTTAGTCAACCTTGATGGAAAGAAGTTACCTTTGCCGATTAATGAGAAACTTCTCAATTTTTATTTTCCAACCGACACTTGATGATCCAGATGGATTTCAGTGGCATCCCACCTATTCCAATTGGTTCACTTTAGCAGTTTTTGAGTTGGAATTATTTTTCCTAGTTTTCGGGTCCCTGATTTGCGGGGTCGTTTTGAGGCCCTAAACAACGTTTTTAGGGCTTGCCATAGTCGAAAAACGGAGATCATACAAAAAAGTTATGACCCCCAGAAAGTTGATGTACTAACTTACCCAAATGGGGCCCATATGACTTTTGGCGCTTCATCTCCTAGAGTTAGGTTTTTGGATGTGATTAGTGGTATCGGAGCGATCTTCTCCATGTCGTCTTAATGCATGTCCCCAACGAGGTCAGGGTACTAAGAATTTAGTCTTGAGCTTATTTCTCTTGAAGACAAAAGCTCTTGCATGCCCAAACGACCTCTCATGGCAGGGGAAAATAAATGTGACGGGACAAGAGATTCTTTCAAAATGTTGCTTGAGGAATCCCTCACACAATGGAGGAACGAGATGATGGATAATTTCACGCAAATCTTTTGATGGCTATCAACAAGCGACACATCTTAATCCAGATTATTTTCGACACGAAATGAGATCGGAGATATAATAAAGAAATGCATAGAGATATTGCAGATATTCAATAATATAACATAAATGTATTAGAGATGCAACCATAAACACAGATATACAGTAACACACGATTTCTATTAATGAAATAAATGTACAGAGACTGTAAAAATACAGAGTGAAAGACTCGCTAGAATGGTGACAACTTATCTCTGAGAAGAGATGTGATGGCTACTCATATTCGCAAGAAGATGATTACAATGAGGCTCTGAAGACATTTTTACAATAAGAAGGAATGCCAAAAACCCTAGACATCCAAAAACCTAACCCTAGGAGATGAAACGCTAAAAGTCATGTGGGCCCTGTTTGGGAAAGTGAGTACATCAACTCCCTAAGGTCGTAACTTTTGTATACGATCTCCGTTTTAGGCGTGTGATAGCTCATTGGAAAGGTGTCGTCAAGGAGATTCATTTTGGGGACTCAATTATGCCTTTAGATATCATTGAGAACCTTGATCTTGAAAAACCTTCATTTGGGCCCTCAAAATGGCCTCGGAAGTTAAAACCCGCTAAAAATAGTAAATTGCCAAAATTGTTAGAAGACTGTTTTGAGTCATTTGGAAAAGGTGGGTGGCCACCGATATCCACCTGGATCAATCCTCTCACCTTAGGAAGCAATGGTCTCTATTGCATTGAGTTCCCAGGCGAGAGGGAAAAGCGTTTGTTGAATCTGCATCTTGGTGAGCTGCTTGTCTTGCTGGAGACGTCGCGCTGCTCAGTTTGTAGAAATCTGTCACAAACCTGTTGAGGTTGAGGCTGTTCAACAAGTCGAGATACATGAGAGGACGATGTGCAGAAGGAATCTTTGCACTTTGCTGCAACCTTGTCGACCTGCTTCTGTTGGATAGAAGGTGTTTGGGGCAGGATTGTAGTGGTTGCAGTGTCATTTTGTTCTCCTGTTGAACATATTGTGAAGAAGTTGAATTTTGCAGTATGAGATACTACCTTGCGGCACTTTTTAAGTGGAACAATGGTCAAAACTACCTCTGGTATTCTGTAGAGATGACCCCCCAAAATAACAATGACACTATTGGGTCGAGACTCATAAACAACATGGCGTGTCCACATATATGGTTGGCCCAAGAGAACATCACAGACATCTAATGGGGAAACATCACATAATACCTCATCCTTGAAGGGTTGGATGCTGTATGACAATCGACACTGTTGGCTGACACAAAGATCTTTTCCTTGCCGAAGCCACCTGATGTTGTAGGGCTGCGTGTGTGGTGCTGTCGACAATCCCAACTGTTTGACGACCTCTACTGAAATGAGGTTTTTCTTGCTTCCGCTATCAATAATAAAATGCAGCGGGGTCTCCTTCACCCACATCTGTGAATGAAAAATGTGCTCCCCCTCTTCAGGATCTGCTGGTTTCTCTGGTTGAATTGATGCGGTTGCGACAATAGCAGTGGGGTCTGCGTTAATGATTTGTCCTCTACCAGTATTTTCAGAATCAGAGTCTGAATCAGAGTTTGGCTCCTTGTCTTTGATCTCGGCTACCAATGACTGTTTTGAGCGACATTCATTAGTGTTGTGCCAGGGGTTTTTGTGAAAATCACACTACTTTTCGGTGTCCTTCTTTGTCTTTCCGTGACCCTTCTTTTCCTGTGTCTTGGACTGATTTTCGGGAGACTGTTTGTTAGGGCCATCCTTGTCATACTTTGGTTGTTGCGGATTTGCAGACCCGAATTCCTGTTTGTTCTGGTGCTTAAATTTCTGCTCAATTTTAACAGCATATCGATAAGTAGCACCGAGTGATGAGATGTCCATAAAATCCATTTCAGTCTGGATGTATCTGTGTAGAGGCCTGCGGTATTTCAGAACAAAATGTCGCTCAGAGTCTTTGATACCCAGCTTGGTACACAAGGTATAGAAGGTATTGGTGAACTCCGGAATTGCTTGCCCCCTCTCTTGCCGCAGTGTGGTCCATCTCATGTACTGGTCCTCATAGTTGCCAACATGGTAATACTGTTCTTTTACCGTATCCACAAAAAAATCCCAAGTGGGATCGACCCCATATCTTCCAGACTCCTATGTGGAACTTTGCTCCCAGTGAGTTTCCCACCAATGTTTGACACGAGAGAGAGATTTAAGGAGTGCGAAAATGATTTTTTTTGTCGGAAAAATTGTGAACAGAGAAATAACCTTCTAGCAGAGTTAACCATTTTTCTAGGGCTTCTGCATCTATCTGTCCTTCAAATACAGGAATATCAAAATTAACTTGTACCTTGAAAGTCGAGGTACCTCCAAAGTGGCCACTTAATGAAGATGCGTCTGATGCTATCGGCAGGCGTTGAAGGATGTGGGCAAAATTCTCCATCATTTCGTCCCTCTGTTGCGTGAGAGCTTGCTCAAGCAACAGATTGATAGGATTGTCTACTCCGTCGTATTTCTTTTCTTCCGCCATTGAGGGTTTCTTGGGTGTGCGAGAGCGATTTTCTTCAAGAGAAACAAGCTCGAGACACAACTTGCTATAATCGGACCTCGTCGAGGACATGCACTAAAAACGATCAAGAGCAACCTGCTCTGATACCACTGATCCAGATTATTTTCGGCACGAAATGAGATCAAAGATATAATAAAGAAATGCACAGAGATATCGCAGATATTCAATAATATAACATAAATGTATCAGAGATGCAACCATAAACACAGATATACAGTAATACATGATTTCTATTAATGAAAGAAATGTACAGAGACTGTAAAAATATAGAGTGAAAGACTCGCTAGAATGGTGGCAGCTTATCTCTGAGAAGAGATGTGATGGCTACTCGCATTCACAAAAAGATGATTACAATGAGGCTTTGAAGGTATTTTTACAATAAGCAGGAATGTCAAAAACCCTAGACATCCAAAAACCTAACCCTAGAAGATGAAGCGCCAAAAGTCATGTGGTCCCGTTTGGGTAAGTGAGTACATCAACTTCCCGGGGTCGTAACTTTTGCATACGATCTCCATTTTAGGCGTGTGATAGCTCGTTGGAAATGTGTCATCGAGAAGATTCATTTTGGGGGCTCAATTAATTCTTTGGATATCATTGAGAACCTCGATCTCGAAAAACCTTCATTTGGGCCCTCAAAATGGCCCCAAAAGTTAAAACCTGTTAAAAATAGTAAATTATCAAAATTGCAAGAAGACTGTTTTGAGCCATTTGGAAAAGGTAGGCGGCCACCGATATCCACCTGGATCAATCATCCCTCAGAAAGCAATGGTCTCCATTGCATTGAGTTCCCGGGTGAGAGGGAAAAACGTTTGTTGAATCTGCATCTTGGTGAGCTGCTTGTCTTGCTGGAGATGTCGCGCTGCTCAGTTTGTAGAAATTCGTCACGAACTTGTTGAGGTTGAGGCTGTTCAACAAGTCAAGATACATGAGAGGACAATGTGCAGAATGAATCTTTGCACTTTGCTGCAGCCTTGTCGACCTGCTTCTGTTGGATAGAAGGTGCTTTGGGGCAGGGTTGTAGTGGTTGCAGTGTCATTTTGTTCTCCTTTTGAACAGATTGTGAAGAAGATAAATTTTATAGTATGAGATACTACCTTGCGGCACTTTTTAGGTGGAACAGTGGTCAAAACTACCTCTAGTATTCTGTAGAGATGACCCCTCAAAGTAACAATGACACTATGGGGTCGAGACTTATAAACAACATGACATCTCCACATATATGGTTGGCCCAAGAGAACATCACAGACATCCAGTGGGAAAACATCACATAATACCTCATTCTTGAAGGGTTGGATGTCGTATGACAATCGACACTGTTGGCTGACACAGAGATATCGTCCTTGCCGAAGCCACCTGATGTTGTAGGGCTGCGTGTGTGGTGTTGTCGACAATCCCAACTGTTTGACGACCTCTGCTGAGATGAGGTTTTTCTTGCTTCCGCTATCAACAATAAAATGCAGCGGGGTCCCCTTCACCCACATCTGTGAATGAAAAAGGTGCTCCCTCTCTTCAGGGTCTGCTGATTCTTCTGGTTGAATTGCTACGGTTGTGACAATAGCAGTGGGGTTTGCGTCAATGATTTGTCCTTTACCAGTATTTTCAGAATCAAATTCTGAATCAGGGTTTGGCTCCTTGTCTTTGATCTCGACCACCAATGACTGTTTTGAGCGACATTCATCAGTGTTGTGCCAGGAGTTTTTGTGGAAATCACACCACTTTTCAGTGTCCTTCTTTGTCTTCCCTTGAACATTTTTTTCCTGTGTCTTGGACTGATTTTCGGGAGACTGTTTGTTAGGGACGTCCTTGTCATACTTTGGTTGTTGCAGATTTGCAGATCCAAATTCCCGTTTGTTCTGGTGCTTAAATTTCTGATCAATTTTAACAACATATCGATAAGCAGCACCGAGTGATGAGATGTCCAGAAAATCCATTTCAATCTGGATGTATCTGTGTAGAGCCCCGCGGTATTTCAGAACCAAATGTCGCTCAGAGTCTTTGATACCCAGCTTGGTGCACAAGGTATGGAAGGTATTGGTGAACTCCAGAACTGCTTGCCCCCTCTCTTGCTGCAGTGTGGTCCATCTCATGTACTGGTCATCATAGTTGCCAACATGGTAATACTGTTCTTTTACCACATCCACAAAAAAATCCCAAGTGGGATCGACCCCATATATTCTAGACTCTTATGTGGAACTTTGCTCCCAGTAAGTTTCCCACTAATGTTTGACATGAGGGAGAGCTTTATGGAGTGCGAAGGTGATCTTTTCTTTATCGCAAAAATTGTGAACAGAGAAATAACCTTCTAGCAGAGTAAACCATTTTTCTAGGGCTTTTGCATCTATCTGTGCTTCAAATACAGGAATATCAAAATTAACTTGTATCTTGAAAGGCGAGGTGCCTCCAAAGTGGCCACTTAATAAAGAT
>JASDQU010818473.1:87263-106865 GCA_032191745.1 Picea mariana | reverse complement strand
GAAATGTACAGAGACTGTAAAAATACAGAGTGAAAGACTCGCTAGAATGGTGTCAGCTTATCTCTGAGAAGAGATGTGATGGCTACTCGCATTCGCAAGAAGATGATTACAATGAGGCTCTGAAGGTCTTTTTACAATAAATAAGAATGCCAAAAACCCTAGACATCCAAAAACCTAACCCTAGGAGATGAAGTGCCAAAAGTCACGTGGCTCCATTTGGGTAAGTGAGTACATCAACTTCCCGGGGTCGTAACTTTTGCATACGATCTCCGTTTTAGGCGTGTGATAGATCGTTGGAAAGGGTTCATCGAGGAGATTCATTTTGGGGGATCAACTATGCCTTTGGTTATTATTGAGAACCTCGATCTCGAAAAACCTTCATTTGGGCCCTCAAAATGGCCTCGAAAGTTAAAACCTGCTAAAAATAGTAAATTGTCAAAATTGCCAGAAGACTGTTTTGAGCCATTTGGAAAAGGTGGGTGGCCACCGATATCCACATGGATCACATCTTCCTCGAGAAGAGGCGCCACCCCCTTCAAGGTACAAATAAACTTCAATATTACTATATTTGAAGGTCAGATAGACACAGAGGTTGTAGAAAAGTGGTTGAATCTAATAGAAGGGTATTTTTCTGTCCATAACTTTTCAAATAGAGAAAAAATTACTTTTGCGCTCCTCAAAACCGTTCCCCATGTCAAATATTGGTGGGAAAATTTCTGTGAACAAAATGAAACAGAGGAACCCTTATTATTTATAATCATGACCACCTGGGAATCCTTTAGGGATGTTATTAAGGAACAATACTACCATTTTAGAAGTTATGATCACTTGTATACCAAATGGACCACAATGCGACAAGAAAGAGACCAAGCAGTGCCATATTTCACAAATATCTTCCATACCCTACACACCAAGATGGGTATCAAATATTTAGAGCGACATCTAGTGCTCAAGTATCGCAGTGCTTTGCATAGATAAATCCAAAACAAAATGAAATTTTTGGACATCTCGTCCTTGGGTGCAACCTATCGATATGCTGTCAAAATCGAGCAAAAACTCAAACAAAAGATGCAAAAATTTGGTCCTAGGAACCCCTTGCATCAAAAACCAGGAAAGGGTGGCCCCAACCTACAGAACAAAGAACATAGCAAAGATGGACAATATCAGGACAACCAATCCAAGGCACAAGTAAAGAAGGACACCAAAAAGACAAAGAAGGATACAGGGAAGTGTTGCAACTTCCATAAGAGCCCTTGGTATAACAATATTGATTTCCGTTCAAAGCAGTCATTGGTGGCCAAAGTGAAAGTCTCTGAATCAGATGTGGGTTCTGACTCTGAGTCAAAACCAGAAAGGGGAAGACAGATCATTGACGTAGAACCCAGTGCCACCATTGCTACCACCAAGCTCCATCCTGGCGAACCAGAAGAAAATGAGTACCTTTTCTATTCACAGATGTGGGTAAAAGGCACCTCGATGCACTTCATCATTGATAGCGATAGCCATAAAAACCCCATCTCAAAAAAGGTCATCAAACAGCTGGCCCTGCCGACAATGCCGCACCCGCAACCCTACACCATTGGATGGCTCTGCCAAGAAAGCGATCTCCGCGTCAACCAACAGTGCTGATTGTCGTATGACATCAAGCCCTTCAAAGACAAGGTATTGTATGATGTTTCTCCTCTCGAAGTTTGTAATGTTCTTTTGGGCCAACCTTATTTATGGAAACATCATGTTGTATATGAGTCTAGGCCTCGTAGTGTTATTATTACTTTGAACAGGAAATTGTACAAGATACTCGAGGCAGTCCCTCCTAGTTCTATTTCCTTGATCTCTGCCAAGAAATGCAGGAAGGTCATCTATCAGACTGAGAAATGTGTCTTCTTCATGATTCACTTTGAGAGTAAGCGAAATATCGCAGCCACATCCAGGGCCTCCATGATCGATCTCTCCACACAACAAAAGCAAGTGGATAAGGTCGTGGAAGAATACTCAGATATCTTCTCCTCTCCTACCAGGGTACCTATGCACTGCCATGTCAAGCATCCCATCGATTTGACCCGAGGCACACCGCTACCTAATGGGCCGATCTACCGCCACTCTCTATTGAAAAACGAGGAGATCAAGAGGCAGATCTAAGAACTGCTCCACAAGGGGCACATCCATCCCATCTCATCGCCTTGTGGGAGCCCAATCTGTAAATGTGTTGAACCTACACATAATATATATAGCTAGAAAATACTACACACATTTGTAGAGAGAAATTGAGAAAGAAGAAGCAAGATAGAAANCATGAGTAACTAATGAGCCATAGTGGTGGTTTAGATTGATCTGGACACACACCAACAATTACAAGAGTAAACTGCCACCTAGTCTAGTCTCTCAGGCAATTACGGGAGTGAACTGCCACCTAGCTGAGTTAACTAGTCAACTAGTCTTCAGTTAACTGACTGAGCAAAAAGTAGTGAGTTGGCAATGATCCCAATGTTGCATGGTGACAAAACCAATGCAACATCTAAACTCAACTCAACTAGTCAAACTGAAGTGTCAACTGAAAGAGAATATTCTCCAGGTGAAATATTCTCCCCTAAAATATCGGAGACTGGATAATGACTAATTATGAATAATAAACAAGGAATAACCTTAGGAAAAATAAATCCTAGGTGTGTGTGAAGTAACTCCAACACCGCCCCTGAACATCACTATGGTGAAAATAAAGAATGGGTCCCGGCTACGAGGCCATGTTAGGTACCCAAATACAAAAGATACACTGAACTAAACGAGGAAAGAAAAAAAACCTCATGGGAACAAAACCCCCTCTCAAATTACAATGCATAAAATAAAAAATGATAAGGAATAAAAGACAGTCGCTAAACAACCATGTCCTTCACTCCAATAAGACCTCGCAACTATGCAAGTTTGTGCTCTTTGAAGATTTTGTTGAAGATGTAGATGTTTGCACGGATCTGATGAAGTATATGCATCATTGACATTTCCAAACATATCCAGTTTATCTTCTTGTAATGAATAATATCCAAATAAATTTTGGATAAAACTTTGTAAACCGTACGGCTGTTTCCGGAAAAAACGCTAAAATTTTGTTGATTTTGAAACGATCATAACTTCAGTTTCCGGACTCCATTTCAGACAATTTTTTTTTTGAAATTGGATATTTTCCCGAGAGGAATTTGAATATCCAATTTGTTTCTACAATTTTTTCTCAGAAAATATCAGAATGACGTCTGATGTGCGCGGCTCCCTTTTTGTCTCCTGATATGCATGCATGGTGCATGCAATATTGTCTGCATGTGACTCCTAATATGCATGCCATATATCTTCCACATGAATTTCAGAAAATAAATCTGAAATGGAGTAGACATCATCTTCAATTATTGAAATACTAATTTCTGCAAAAAAGTTTGTAGAAGACTCTTCATAATAAGAGGCTTGATCTTCTGATGGCTTCTCTTCTGGCTCTATCTGTTCGACCTCCTGCATAAAATCTTCACAATATTCTTTATTCCCAAATAGAATCTCCAATTTGTTCCATAATTCATTTGGAGTTGATCCGTGTGATTCTTCATATACTTGATGGAAAAGTTCAGGAGAAACAAACATGTCGATACTTCCTATGGCCATATCTTATCTATTGAGAAAGTCATTTTTCTCATTGACATAATCAAGCTCTACTTCCATTTCCATGGTTATTTGGTATAAGCCTTTGCATCTTAGCATAAGCAAAATTTTTGGCTTCCATTCCAAATAGTTATGAGGCGTGAGAAATATTTCTGGAGAATAATCCATCTTTTGTTGTCTTCAATCTTTTGTACTTGCAATAAATAATTTGGTGTAGCTTTTGCTTAGCAGTTCATCGGCTCTGATACCATGTAAATGTGTTGAACCTACACATAATAGATCTAGCTAAAAAATACTACATACATTTGCAGAGAGAAATTGAGAAAGAAGAAGCAAGATAGAAAGAATGGAAGAATCCTCATTAACCATATTCCACACTCAAAGAGTGAATACTTTACAATAGATATAGGATACATGAGTAACTAATGAGACATAGTGGTGGTCTAGATTGATCTGGACACACACCAATAGTTACAAGAGTAAATTGTCACCTAGTCTAGTCTCTCAGGCAGTTACGGGAGTGAACTGCCACCTAGTTGAGTTAACTAGTCAACTAGTCTTTAGTTAACTGACTGAACAAAGAGTAGTGAGTTGGTGATGATCCCAATGTTGCATAGTGACAAAACCAATGCAACATCTAAACTCAACTCAACTAGTCAAACTGAAGTGTCAACTGAAAGAGAATATTCTCCAGGTGAAATATTCTCCCCTAAAATATAAGAGACTAGATAATGACTAATTATGAATAATAAACAAGGAATAACCTTAGGAAAAATAAATTCGAGGTGTGTGTGAAGTAACTCCAACAGTACTGGTGCAGAAGAAAGACATGACCTGATGACTCTGCATTGGTTACCGGGCCCTGAATAAAATCACAGTCTAGAACCGGTACCTGATTCCCCGAATCGACGACCTCGATCATTTCACGGGGGCCAAATACTTCAGTAGGATTGATTTGAAGTCTGGCTACCACCAGGTCCCAATAGAACAGACAGATGTATGGAAGACTGCCTTCAAGTCAACAGAAGATTTTTTTGAATGGTTGGTCATGCCCTTTGGTTTGACAAATGCTCCAACAACTTTTATGAGGATTATGGATGATATCCTGTGATCTTTCACCAATACTTTTGTAGTGGTGTATCTTGATGACATCCCCATCTACAACAAGATTTGGGAGGAACACTTGCAGCATATTCAACAGGTTCTACATACCCCGATGCAACACAAACTATATGCAAACTTGGAAAAATACTCCTTCGGCATAGACATGGTCCATTACTTAGGCTACATCATTGATCAACATGGTGTGGATGTGGACCTAGCCAAGATCTAGGTCATTCATGACTGGTTAGCCCCAACCACACTCACTGAGCTTCAGATCTTCTTGGGCCTCACCAATTTCTACCGCAGGTTCATGTTGGGATTATCTCATATTTTATGGGCCCTTAACCAAGTAACCAGGGGTGGCGGTAAGGAAACATTTTTGTGGGGCTTGTCCCAACAACAAGACTTCGATGACTTGAAGCAACGTTTGTGCTCATCCCTAATACTTTCATTACTGGACCTGCAATATCCCTTTGAGATCGAGAAAAATGCTTCAAACTATGTTGTGGGCGTTGTTCTCACTCAACACGCCCACCCCGTGGAGTATCATAGTGAGACACTATCAAATGATGTCCATAAGTATCCTACTTACGACAAATAAATGTACTCCATTATGCAAGCCTGCCACCAGTGGAAACATTACATTCTTGGGAAGGAGACAATCATCCACACTGATCACAAGCCACTACAGTTCATGCAGACCCAAGGAAAATTGCAGAATGACTGCCATTAGAAGTGGTCCACATACTTACAGTAGTTCGACCTCAACATCAAGTATAAAAAAGGAAGTGCCAACCGAGTTGTTGATTTCTTCAGTCGACCTCCAGTCGTGACACTCACCATGGTGCTAGACTCTTGTGGCCATGAGACCTCTGGATGGCCCCACCTTTATGATATAGACCCTGACTTCTTCACCACCTACTAAATGTTGGGAGAAAACTCACTGGTCGCTAATTTCCATCTTCAGGATGGGCTGTTGTGATGTCTGGGGCATCTCTGCATTCCATCAAGTGAGCGCACGAAGCTAATTTTGGAAGCTCAGTATAGTTGGGTGGCAAGACACTTTGGCATTGAAAAGACACTGGCAGTGCTGTAGAAACATTTCTACTGGCCAAAAATTCGATAGGATGTCGACAAGTATATCAGGTCCTGCACTGCCTGCGCTATTGCCAAACCAACCACTAAGAAATAGGGCATGTACACCCATCTGCCTACTCCTGAAAAGATGTGGGAATCCATCTCAATGGACTACATGTCTGGTCTCCCGTCCACTAAATGAGGCAATGACTATGTTTTTGTGGTTGTTGATCACTTTTCCAAGATGGTGATTATGGCCCCCTGCAAGAAAAACATCACCGCAGAGGCCACTACCAAGCTCTTCTTTGAACACGTCTGGGTACACTTTGGGATCCCACAAACCATTGTCTTAGATTGGGATAGTCGGTTCCTCAACACATTCTGGTCGAGCCTCTGGTCACTAATGTATAACAAGCTCACCAAATCCACTGCCTTCCACCCCCAGACAGATGGCCAAACTGAGGTTGTCAATCAGATGATCATACATATCCTGCACATGTACAATTCCAAGCACCTCCGCACATGGGATGAAAGTCTTCCCTATGTCCAACATAGCTACAACCGAGCCTTGCATAGCTCAATTGACCACAACCCCTTTCAGGTGGGGTTGGAATTCCAACCATTAGGCCCCATGGATGTTGCACTACACCTGGAGACCACCTCTGCCGACTCATCCTCTGGTCCACCAGAAGTTGACAAAGCCACCCAGTTCATTGAGTGGATCCAACACATCCACCAACAAGTTCATAATATTTTAAAGAAGTCCAATGCCAAGTACAAGAATTTCCATGATCAACACCGGGTGCCACATAAGTTTTAGGCGGGGGATAAAGTTTGGTTGCACTTGCAGAAAGAATGCCTTATAGGGCCCCATCAGAAGTTTCGCCCACTCTGGTATGGACCATACACCATCACCAAGGCCATGGGTGACAATGCTTTTGCGCTCAACATTCCCCCTTTCCTTGGCCTGCACCCAGTCTTCAACGTGGCTCTCCTTCGGCCATATTTACCACCATTATTAGACACCTCATAGATAGCAGAGCAATTGACACCAACAAATCTCAACCTTGACTACATGCAACAGGTATCCAGTGATCAGATTGTGGACACACAGATCAAGGGTACCCGACAAAAAAGGATACAACTTTATCAAGTTGTCAAAGTAGGGCAGCTCTTGCACGGAGGAAAGTGGCTCACCCGAGGCCAAATTCAACAGAAATTTCCTCATCTGATGGGGGAACTGAACACAATGGAGACCATTGCTTCCCAGGGATGATTTAGGAGATAAATTTCGCTCATGGGCTAATTTTCCATGGTTTTTCTCAAAAAAAGATTCGTTATTCTAAAAATGATTTTCCCAAATTCTATAGGATAAAATTATTTTACCTAAAAAATGGCCAAAATTTTATACCAACTATATAAAATCCTTTGAAATTTGAATATTTTAACAAAAATATCGCCAAACATTTTATAGTTGGCATATGAAGGATTACTAAGATTCGCCAAGGTTTCTTCTACATTTAAAAATATATTTTCATCCTTAAAATCATACATGTTGCTTCCTAAGGGGGGATGATTGATCCAGATGGATGTCGGTGGCCTCCCACCTATTCCAACTGGTTCATTTTAGTAGTTTTCGAGTTTGGCAGTTGTTTTCCTAGTTTTTGGGTCCTTGAATTGCGGGGTCGTTTTGAGGCCCTAAACAACGTTTTTAGGGCTCGCCATAGTTTAAAACGACCTTTGATAGATAGAAACAAAATGTGTATTCTTTGGATAGACCTTTCCAACGGGATATCGTGTGCCTAAAACGAAGATTGTATGAAAAAATTACGACCCCGGGAAGTTGATGTACTAACTTACCCAAACGGGGCCAACATGACTTTTGGCGCTTCATCTCCTAGGGTTAGGTTTTTGGATGTCTAGGGTTTTTGACATTCATGTTTATTGTAAAAATTCCTTCAAAGCCTCATTGTAATCTTCTTCTGGCGAATGAGCGCAACCTTCATATCTCTTCTCAGAGATAAACCGCCACCATTCCAACAAACTTGTTTTCCGCTGCATTTTATAGTTTCAGCTTATTTCTTTATTGAATAGAAAACTAGTTTTACTGTATCTCTGTTATTCTCTGTTAAGCATCTTTTAATAATCTATATTCATTTCATTCTTCTCATAAAATCCGGATCACTTGGTTTTGTTATCCTTAGTTTAGTTTAGGGTAGTTGTAGGTCATGTTGTGTGTTTCTTTCATGCATCTTGATTTTGTTTTAACATTTACTTTCTTTCTTGATCATGCACATTTATATTTATTTGTAATTTTGATTTGGTATTATCTATAATATATATATAAAAAGAAAAGAATAGGAAAAAAATTGATTGTATGGTTTTACTGCTCTTTTATTTTTACCTTGTGTCTACCATAGGGACTGTATCCCCTTTCTCATCTTTACTAATGGTATTATGTTAGAATGTAGTAGGATTTTTAGGTTTGATTTTGAGTGTAGGTATTTTAGTTCCAGATATTTCCGAGGTTCTCTTGCGCTGTATAGTGATCACATGTCCCCATGTTGGAGCCACACGTTACCCCCCCTCACTTATAGGGTTAACTATAAGATATTTTTTCTCCGTGATTCACATTATAGACAACAATTTTGATGATGACATTTCAAATTATCCACACACATTTTCCCATAGATTCCTTCCATTACATGCACAAATCACTCACATCAGATGACATAGTGCATGACACACTCAGGTACCTTCTTTTGATACTTCATATCGAGTGATAATATCAATGTTTTGGGCATGCAAATATTTATCATGGGTTGAATTGGATTATGAATAACGATGCTTTGAATTTATACTTTTTTCCTTGTTTCACCTTGGTGTTCATCATCATCTTCTAGTCAAGTGTTCTCACTCTTGGGAAAAGTTGTACTACTAGGGGTCCTTGATAGGGGTAACGTGTCTATATCCCAATCCATACACAACACAGTCAATCTATCTCCTCTCCATTATCTTATATTTTGGGTTGGTTGTCATATGTTACCCATAAAGGTTTATGCTTCACAATCGCATGAGAAGAAGGAACTAGAATGCTCGAGGTTGATGCATTTTGATATAAAAAAAAATGATATAGAAAGAGAAAATTATATAGTTCAAAAAGAAAAGTGAAGAAACAAGAAAGGAAAGAATAGTCTAAAAACCAAGAAAGAAAGTGAAGAATGAGCTTTACCCCTTTTCTAAGAGGCCATCACTCCAAGTCCTATGCAACGAATGAATACCTAACAAAAGGACTTAGAAAATGAAAATAAAAATCCAAAAAAGGTTGAATGAATAAAGAAAAAAGAAAATAGGGGTTTGGAAAGACATAGTGCTGAGGAAAGGGTAACTCATTGCCTAACCCCTCCCTCATACAAAGGCGCTCATGAGGATGAATATCATACATAACCTTTCATGACTAGGCCACCACCCATGAAATAAACCCTAAACCATAATGTATGCCATTTCACATGATCCTTGATGGGTTTCTTGGGACATACTTCTTATCTTTGGTACTGGCACACCTAATAGTGGGTAATAAATATCCTCTCATACTTAAACTTGGCAAATTATATAATTTTGCAATCTAGTATGAAGTTTGAAGATGATACTTATTGTTATATATATAATAGCTTTTGCATTAACATGAATGAATTTATATGTTGTGTTTCACTTGTGTACATACCTATGATTTTGATGGTGCATTAGACTACATGATCCCCTCCTTGGATAATGGATTGCACCTAGCCACATATTTGATTGGCACCTTGGTCATTTGGAGGACATTGAGGGGATACTAACACACTTCATGGAAGCCATCCCCACCACTTAGAGAGGTCGTTCCACACTTTTGGGAGGATGATGATATCTTTGATGATATGAATCTCTTGATTAGAAACCCTAACATCTATGGGGTATGATGTGACCCTTTTTTATGGTGGGACGTTGCACGTCGATGATGTTTTGACACCTCTTGATGGGATATTGTACCTTTTTAGGGGACATTGGACCTTTTGATGAGACACCACACCTCCTGGAGGATGATATATGTAACATCCCCAATTTTAATCCCTGCAAGTTATAATGTAATTATGTAAATGCGAATCTGGTTGGTGAGCCGATATGTTTTGGGCAGGATAGTCCATACTGATTAATATGGCCAATGTTTGAGATATGTAAAATGTACATTGAAATGATTAATAAAAACAATAATCGTTGGATGCAATATGAGAGGGACGATAACGATGGGGGGATATGATTCAAGAAGAAGGGATCTAAAGAGGGACACAAGGGGAAACCCATGTCATTGTCTAAGTTAATATATCATTAACATCTAATCCTCCTTTGACTTATTATATACTCAATCATTGAATTCATGTAAGAGGGTTGGTGTGTGAGATCACCTCATAGAGTTATGGAGAATGTAATATCCATTACCAATCTATTGATGTGGTTTAGGACCTTTGAAAAACACTTCTTACTATTGTCACAACTTTCCCTTCATCGCGGTAGCAATTTATGTGTATTTTTGGGTGATGAATTTCATCAAACACTTAGGCTGTAGGTTCTATTACACTGTAATAAGTTTTAGGGTTTGATGTTTGGTTTTTACCACATCAAGTTTTAAAGGTCGGGAAAGGTTTCAATGCCATTTAAGTGTTCATTATGCATACGAAACATCACAACCAAATACCCAATGAATATCTTGAACAAATATGATATAACAACAAAGGAGTATCTCATAAAAATGTTGATTTTAATTAGTTAAACTTGACCTATTACATCCGGGTAAAAATGCTAATAATAATATCTCCCCACCAAGAAAATATACTCAATACAATAAAAAACTAACACCCATCAACTGATATAGATCTGCTGCAAAGAAAATAGACCTCATAGAATATTCCACCCCTCATAGAATCGTCCTCCTAGGAATCGAGTCCAATGCACTATATAAATGAGCTCCTGATATTAAAAAATGACTATCCCATCTATACCAACCACCAAACTGTCAAACCATGTAATCCCAGGGTCCCATGCTAGTATCAAGAAGAAACCACCATCCCAACGCTACGTCACTTTGATAATAACTGTCTGACCCTCATGTCTAGATCACATCCTCCACTCATAGAACCCCAAGTTGTAATACTTGGAATAATTTCCCTCACTATCAGCGATCATATCTTGCAAATATATCTTAGTGAAGTCCCAAGTTGAAATCTCTTTACCAGACTCAATCTTAGGTAGAAAAAATAAAATATTCTAGAATGAAGCTGATCAAACATTGTCAAGGGGATGATATAGAATATGTGAACAAAACCATCTCTAAATTCAAACATCCAGGAAAATCTTCTGTGGCTACCAATTGAAAAAACATCAACAACACTTAATCTCCAAGTGTCAAATGGTAAATCCATAATACTCCAACACACCCATCATACTATACACACCCAGAAACCATCCGAAAAATCACCCGTAACCGTATGCACCATATCTTGCAAGGGATCAAAATATGTCTTGCCATGGATTGAAGTCACTATATATCAACAACATTCTACTGGAATCTACACCTGGATCCCAAATCCTGTAATCAAATCCCATATCATCACTAGAATAAAAAGGAGCTCCATCATCTCCTATCAAAGTGTCCAAAAAATGAAACAAACCAATCATATGAGTTCTTGGAACCCACATTCAAAATAGAAGTCCACTTTATCCCATACCAATTGACACCAACTATGATACACTGATCAACTCTGTGCCAACTAATCTATACAACTCTTGCCAAAATTTCATGAGTGTTGTGTTGTCTCGATCATGGTCACTGTACTTAGGAAACCTATGGATCCTAAAAACCTCCCTAAAGAACCACTTTGTTAACTGCAACACCTCATACTCTGATGAAGTTCCTAAAATTTAGTCCTTGCCATGCACCTCCAATAGACTTGTATTGAAATCTATCAACACACTCTCCCACCTCTGTCCTGAAATGAGCGTATATTTCCATAATATTTCTAGGTAGGTATTCTTTGACTTGTTCTAGTGACAAGTCATGCACTCCCTCACATGTCTCAATACATCATCCTCGAGGCCCTTCCATGAGGACTTCTCTATGATCTATTGGTAAGTATGGAAGTACCCATGATGCCTTGCCAAGGGTGTATCATGTATAACCCTCATTATCTCTTCCCTAAGTGTGGACTCAAGGAATAAGTATATGCTAGCTATGTAGTAGATGATATCATCCACCACATTGTACCTATCATCCTGAATATGACCATCCATCAACTTGCATGTAATCCAATCCTTGGAATATTTCACTAGAAGGTGGGACTTCCAAACAAATGAAATCCTCGTGAGTGAATCCAATTTGTCATGGATATCTTCCTGATGTGTTTGTACATCTTGCATACTAATGACATGGCCACAATTTAAAGCATCCATCATGCCAATCTCCCTATCCCTGTCTTGATGATATCCTGATCATAGATCAATCTTTGGAGAGTACTCTGTCCCATTATTGAGTATTCTCTCCAGCATGCCCCATGTCTCATCTAATTGTCTCAAATGATCCTCTCATGTCTTGCTATACAAGAGGATATCATCAAAGAACACCAACATAAACCCCTATAATTTCGGTGTGAATATGGGGTTCATGCGAGACTAAAAGGGGGAAAGTATGTTGGTCAACCCCAATGACATGACCAAGAATTCTTAGTGTCCATACTGACACTCGGAAGTAGTATGGTAATATCCCAATCAAATATCAATCTTCAAGGAATATGCTACTTGATGAATCTCATCTATCAACTTCTCGCCCCTGGACAATACAAACTCAATGATATGCTCAAAGTTCTTGTCAAGAAGTCTCTCTGAAGGAATTTCCCCACAATCCCATACTGATGTGTCTACGTCCTCAATATATCCATTTCCACAATAAGTGGGTGCATATATCTCCTTGATGGCTGGTCCACAAGGTATATTATCAACTCCCTAATCTATAATTATGACTTGAGTCGTCAATGGGATCCCCAAAAGAAGTGGCTAATGATCTCTACGATGCAGACTATGTGTATAATCAGAAGTCTCTAAGCCACACCTCTTATCAATCCCATGCAAAGATGAATTCCCCTCGTGCTTGAACATCCCAAGAGCCTCTTCCCTCAAATATTGAGTTCCAATAACATCCTCCTGTGTTATGGCTTCCATATATAATTAAGTCTTTGCTGATTAAGTCTCTGCCAAACTCAACTCCACACAAGGTCCATCATAATCACCATAATCATCATAAGCATTATGTGTGCAATCAACATGCCCATCATAATCACTGGTGTAATCATCCTCATAGGATAGCTCTAATGGTTTATTGAGGGTTGATGTTTTTTCAACCTCATTGCACACCTCCTCAATATGAGTAGATGCATGTACTTCCTTGAAGTCATCCTAGGGTTCGGTCAAACTTCTCTCATGAGATGAGGCATCCACGTCACCAACCACTTCATGTTTTATGGTGTAAAATTCCTTTAATGACATGGCTGCGTGAAACCCCTCACCAAACACCTCATACTCCCTCAAATAATCTGACAACCCTTCATTCTTCTTCCCAACTGACGTGTGAGGCTCCAACAACTCATGGTGTTCTAAAAATCTTGTTAAATTCCTTTGAGTTTCTTGAGAGAATTGCCAAAATTATGCCATGAATTGTAGATTTATCTTCATCTTGCTTAAACCCATGACTAAAAACCTTGCTACCAAGTTATCACTATTGAAATGAAAATTATAAGTGTTGGTCACTTATCGATAAAAATCTAAAACATCTTTTCATGGTTTCCCCCATTAGGCTAGCATGATGAATAAATATGATACCACTATAATATCCCTCACCAATCTGTTGATGTGGTTTAGAACCTTTGACAAACACTTCCTAATGCTGTCACAAATTTTTCTTCATTGCGGTAGAAATTTATGTGTATTTTTGGGTGATGAATTTCATCAAACACTTAGGTTGTAGGTTCTATTCCAATGTAATGAGTTTTAGTGTTTGTTGTTTGGGTTTTCCCACATGAATTTTTAAAGGCTGGGAAAGGTTTCAATGCCATTTAAGTGTTCATTATGCATAAAAAACATCACAATCAAATACCCAAGGAATATCTTGAACAAATATGTTATAACAAGAAAGGAATATCTCATAAAAATGATGATTTTATTTAGATAAACCTGACCTGTTACAACTGGGTAAAAATGCTAGTAAGAACAACTCCCCACCAATAAAATATTCTCAATACAATAAAATATAACACCCATCAACTGATATAGATTTGCTGTAAAGAAAATCGACCTCAATAATGAAGAGAAGCGGCCCTCCTCTAGCACATAAAGTCTTCCCACAAAAGAAAAACATCCTAGCTCCAAGAATGTGCCCACCACACTAGAATCACTCTCCCCTTTCCCAAAGAAATACAACCACCATCGCTGGAATTCGTCCCACAAGAGTAACTTGACCCCCAAGTTGAGAAAACACAACCCACAACACCCAAAAACAAAGCCACAAGCTAACTCGTCCTCCTCAAGCAAAATCGTTTTCAATAAAAGGAAACCCCTCTGCCAAATGATGAAGTCTCAGCCACAATGAAGCACAATGAAATATCTGTATGATCTCCTCTATATAATCAACTAGGGTGGATAGTTTCACCATCGAGCCCAATCTTCTTCTCTATGGTTTTTCGTCCCAAGAGCCAAAGCTACAAGAGTTATCTCCAATTCGGTTTTAGAAAATAACAATGCATAATTAGAGAGGGTGCCCTTATTCCTCTTTTATTTCCTCGTTCACCCTTTTACCTTTTTACACTTAAGTGGCTTTTTAATTTAACTTTAGTAAAATCACTTTATTAATTTATTAACCCTTTTACTCAAAAAAATGATTTATTTGACTTTAAAGCATTTTTGGGCACTAAAAGTCACTTTTTATCCTCTCCACCATTTAGAGCTCTTCATTCTGGTTCCAACGAGCTATTACATCAAGGTACCCATATTAGATAAATTATTAAAATGACAACAGTGCAATCCATAAAATAATGTCTATTAATACTCCCAAATTACGAGATTGGTCGAAATGGAACAAAATCAAAATATGACTATACATGAATGATCCCAATGATGAAATATGATAAGTGTACCTTTGAAAGCATCAAATAAATCCTCCAAATTGCTCGAGGTCACTGCTAGCTTCAAAGTACCCCTCTAGTCGGGATGGAATAAACCCTTAAGGTCATCTACACCTACAGAGTAAGGAAATATAAAAATATGGGCATTACAAATATCATGGGTTGAGTACCAGAAAACATAGGAAAGTGTGAGAGTCAAGCAATCATTTTTGGGAAGAGTGAGAGTTAATAAAGCATGGGAGAAGAAGGAAATTCGTATAGAAAAAGGGGACAATTTTACATGCTGGATTTAGAGAGCAAGAGAGTGGGGTGCTGGAAAAGAGCACCAACCATGCTAGCCATGGAAATATATTTTGTTGGGATATGTTTGATGTTGAAAATAAGGATGTATTCTTGTAACATGGGTTATGTGCTTGTAAATATGAATGTGAGTCTATAGTGAATTTTCCTGATGAGGAAATGATACAAGAGCATTGAGAAGGTTGCTATGAGTACTCCTGGAGAAACTAAGAATTCCTGGAGTCCTCAGTTGAGATATTCCTATCCAACCGTGTGCATTGGAGCCTTGGAGGGAAGTGGGAAGGCCCAAGGAATTGCGTGGAAGAGAAGGGGGATCCCATTCCTTGGTTTGTGCAATTTGAGGGGAAGAGAGCTAGTGGATTGGAACTAATGTTGGAGAAGAACCCGGGTTTTGAGTTGCTGAATGTGGAGAGTGGATAACCAAGAGGGATAAACCTTTTTGTGGACTCATAGCCCCATATCGGGGGTGGATTTCTATTGAGAGAAAATGAACAACAATCTTATGGCCAGGAGGAACATCCTTCGTACACAACCACTCAATTCCACAATTGAAAGATACATTTTTGTTATGTTTTATGATGTTAATTTCGTTGTGTAAATGTTAACTCTAATGTTGTGTATGTTTTCTAGGTATGCATGCATTTATGGTTTTTATTATTTTGTTGGAAGCAGGTTAACAATTGCTTTCATGTTTTTATAACCATTGGAATTGCTTGGGTAACTTAGAGCATGCGTCCCACTGTTAATTTTATTTGCACAAAGCATTTAAATTTGTTTTTTGTAGGCAAGCATTTTATAGTTGGTCTTAGAGCTATATTTGTTTATTTTTTTTGGTAGCATGCCTTAGTGATAATTTAGGTACGTTACATTGTGGTATAAGAGCTTAAGGTTCAATACTAGGCTTGTATGGGCCAAGATCAACACAAATCTTAGGTAATTCACTGTGGTGAAGTTTGACTTGTGTCGAATTTGGGGAAATTGGTGGAACCAGAGTGAAATCCCCAAATTTATGTATAGATTCAAATCTGATTTTCCCTCAGAATCGTTGAAGAGATGATCAATGGAATGAATCTGCAGGTTGCAGAGTTAAATTCGACATAGAAGGTTGGATTTTGTGTTTTAATGGTGACTGAAGAGTTAGAGAATCAACGACCTAGATAATTTAAACATTACGAATCAATGTCCAATATTCATTTTCTGGTTTGGAGAGTTTGATAAACTGATGACTAAGATCACTTGATCTTGAAGATCAACTGTCCAAATCCAATGCAATTTTGGAAAGAACTTCTAAGTTTTCAGAGTTCGGCGACTTTCAATGAAGTATGAGTGGAATTTGGAAAGAAATTGCTGATTGTGGATGGAGAAAATTCAGAAGAAATTGTTGATCACCAATGATTGGAGTTCGACAAAATCAGTGAAGTGGTTCTTCTGTCAAAAGAAATAATCAATCATCGATGATCAAGGTTTGGAAAAATCAATGAGTTGGTTCATTTTTCAAAAGAAGTTTCCTATCACTGATGATCAGGGTTCAACAAAATCAACAAAGTGGTTCATCTGCCAAAAGACATTGTCGATCGCCAATGATCAGGGTTCAAAAAAATCAGTGAAATGGTTTGTTCGTCAAAATAAGTCACCGATCATTGATGAATGGGAAAAGAGAAGGATGGCATGGCCACGTTCATACATGAAAGGTGGCCATCATCCACATGTCATGCCACATCATCATCCACGTGTCATGCCATGTTAGCTAAGTTGCCACATTAGCATCCATGTGTCATGCCACTTCAGTCAAGGAAACATCGATCACCAATCGTTTATCTCCAATGATCGAAGTCCGACGAATTCAACAAAATCTTGCAGAATCATTTTTTCAAAGAAAATCGCCGATCATTGATGGAATTTTTGGGGTTTGGTGAAATTCATGGACAAATTTGGTTTGCCAAAGGAAATTGTTGATTGTCGATGCAAATAAATAGGCCAATCACTGATGGAGAAAAATGAAGTTGATGACATGGAAAAATCAAGGGATAGCATGTGGACATCACCAACCACATTCCATGCCATGTCAACGAAAGTAATAAAGAATTTATAAAAAAAAAGTCTAGATCCAAAATCTTGTTTTGGCGATAACAGGAGCATTTCAACTCATAATTGGATAAAAATTTAGTTGTGTCTGAACCGATGAGGGCTACAACACTACAGGTGTGGGCCACTGGCTAATTCTACTTAAACTTTTTGAAAAGCAAAAATTAGTGTCTTTAAAGATCTGGGTCGTGTTTAGTAATCGAGGCCCAAACAAAGGTGAAATTCTTATAGGGAATAAAAAAAGTAGGCATGAAGATACCCATTTGGCATTCCAACAAAATTCAAAAGGACTTGGTGTGGGGATGCTCAAACAAGACAAAATTCACTATTTCTGGGTGCGTTTAAGGGATTTTTGAAAACTTCAGAGAAGGAAAAGGGACTCGAGATCACCAATCCAGAAAATTTTATTTAGTTGACCTTTTATCCACTCATCAATCTAGACAACTTTGTCTTGAGGTGACTTTACCTATTTTCACTCTGTTTTGGAGATAACTAGTTTTGGCTTAATTTTTTTTTTTCCAAGTTTGGAGAAAATGAAAAAAGTAAAAAGTTGTGAATTCCATATTTATACAAAATTTAACTGATGTGTCGGATTCTGAATCTGAAAGTTGTTGTGTGTTACAATCATAAATCCTATCTATGATTAATATATTTTTTTATTTATTCTTGACATATTTTAACCTATAGGTGGCCAAAGTTAGCCTTTGAAAATTGTTGCACCAGTGAAACTAGGGCACAAATGAGAAAACAAATGGCAAAATTGAAAACTTCAGAAAGCTGTAACTTTTATCTCAAAAATCAGAATAAAGCATGAGCACAATCATTGGAAAGATAATCAAGAGGAAAACATGAAAGAATGTTTAAGTCTCCCAATTAAGCATTTGGTCATTCCATAAAGTTGCACGAAAAAGTGGAATTGGATTCCATGAACCCTGTAACTAGAGAATATGAAGATTTTCCAAACGATGTCAAATTTTGGGAAAATCATTCCAGATGTTAGAGATATAGGAAATATGTTAGTTTCAGGTACGAAGGAGTGCATATACTCATGATTGTGCCTATGCATTGGTGTGGAGGCACATTTGGAAGTGCAATAGCCCAGTATTGGAAAGAGAATGAGTTTTAAATAAGATGACATTGTTGATAGGCAATGGAACACTCAAGCATAGAATGTTGTATCAAAGTATTTCTAACAAGAAGATTAGATGTCATTCTGTTGAAAATTATAATTCCAAATTTCCAATGGATAGGGAAGCAGGGCAAAGCTTATAAATTTAGTTAATGAAAAATGGATAAAGGACTCATGAAGAGCAGAGGAAATTAGTTTTCGACTACTACAGAATATGAATGAATTTCAAAGTCATATCGCTAGAGATTCTCACATGAAACATGAAAACAATGGGTGAATAATGTCATTATCATGCACAGGGAGTTAAGGAGGACTCCATAGCCTGGAAGGTAGAAATGTAGTGAAGACTGCAAGGCTTGCTACAAAAGAAAAGAAAGGATTTCATGAGGTGAGGCGTGACTCATGGGATGGTTGAGTCATCTTCGTATGAAATCATAGGAATTCCTGGAAAAGAATTTCTAGCTATGAGTTAGCTACTTTTGTCAAAAAATATTTAGAGTGAGAAAGCCACTTATGCTATTAAGAGTGTGCATTAGAAGCAGCGTACATGTACAAATGATTCAAGGAATATGATAATAAAGTTTATTCACTTGAGGGTGCAAATGGAGGAATGTACCATTCCATTTGGAGCTAAGTGGTCTCGAGTGGTGTAACACCCTATTTCCCCCAGTTTGTAATTATATCTATATTGGCCAAGGAACTATAGAAAACTCAAAGGTGTGTTTGATTTAATGGACCTTTGTATAAAAGGTCAATGCATGTAAATTCTATTATTTTAATAGAAAATGGATACGTGTTGCATGACTTCTAGAAAGGGGATGTGATATGAAGAGACCAAAAATGCTATGAAAAGGTGGTGGGGGGGACCAAGAATGGTTGCGTTAACCTCCACCGAACCAGTAATTTGTTGGATTTAATTTCTCAGGACCAGAACAACCCTCTGACCCAGGAATGAATTACAGTCAGGCTGGTAGGTGGGAAGACCTCCTCAAGAGTTAATGAGGGGATGGGGTAGACTGCCCATCTGTATGGCTTCCATACCTAACCATGGATTGGGAATTCAAGCCA
>JASDQU010818473.1:76813-87087 GCA_032191745.1 Picea mariana | reverse complement strand
ATCGTGGTCTAAGCTCAAGGGTGGCCAATGGTAAAGCCGTTAGGAGTGACTAAGCCTATTGTTGGGTGGAAACGAGCACCCCTTTCAACAGTTGCATCGTGGCTTATGGTTTTGATAAGTGTTTCATGCCTTGTGCTTTGAATTGGAAATAATAGATGCATGCGTGTATTTATGTGTCTGTAAATGGTTTATGTATTGAAATTATTAAGTTATGAGTATGTGTTTGTTCCCTCGAGAACTTATGCTTCTTCTTGATTTTCCATATGCACCAGTTTAATTCCTCGAAGGTGTTTCCCCAAGGAATTACAACACAATTCAAGAGTTAGAGAAAACCTTTGGGAACTGCTACCATTTCAGTAACCTTACGAGTTTACCTTGCCCTATTTCAGAGCTTAAAGTCCTGTGAGTTAGGGAGGAATTCCCTTCATACCAGTAGTCTAAGAGACTTTGAACTCCTACCTAAGTTCTTAACCCAAAACCTGACTAAGAGTAGGGTTAATAGACCAAGAGTCATCTGAAGGTCCATGTGACCTGGGTCTAGGAACCTTGCACGAAAGGATTTATCTCATGAAGGTTTCAAAACCTAGAGAGCTCGAAGCTCTGAGATGTCAAATTTCACTATAGTCAAGTTACTCGAACTACCAGAGTCATAAGAACTGTAGATGACTTAAGAATCTGATAGCAGAGATGGATGCGAGCCGTTTAATGGGAGGAGAAGCCATCCTGATCACAGATAGACTCAATTACCCACTGGAGTTAATGAATCAAACACTAGTCCTTCGATTAAATCGATGGTTGGGAATCATTGCGAAGCGCAAAGGTGAAATTAGCGGACATGCTAGTTCACAGCACACAATCAACCAACGTCATTGATCTCGTTGGGAATGGAAGATCAATGACCAGGATTAGACTATACTCTGGCGAGCACTTCCCAGATTGCAGAGGTTGGACCCCATAATCACTGTGAACTGTCGATCTGTGAATGAAGACTGATGGTGGGGAATCATTGTGAAGCACGAAGGTGAAATTAGCAGACACGCTAGTTCATGGCTTGCAATTTACCAACGTCATTGATATCGTCAGACTGGAAGATCAACGAGACTGAGTTGGGTGGGTACTTTTTAGATTGCGGAATTTGAGCTCTCTGATAAAGAGTGCGCACGTTGGGGCCCCGCAATCACTGTGAACCGTCGCTCGATGAACACATCGGTATTAGCCGGATCATGACTGTTAGACCTAGAAAAGTTGCTAGGTGCATAGTCATGAGTTCCTTTGGAAATCCACAGAGTAACAAAGTCCTTCTGTACTGTCGATCTGAGAGAAAGGACACGTGTTGGTAGATCATCGACTTCGGGTGTAATTACTTCAAGAGAGAGGGAATGTGGATAGGTTGAACCTCCCGAAGCTTGAAGAGCCGAAGGGATTTGCAGCCATCGATCTGTGGGAGACATGCATCAACAGATCATCGACTTCGGGTGTAATCACTCCGGGAGAGAGCGAGTGTGGAGAATTTGAACCACCTGATGCCCAAAGAGCTGAAGTGATTTGTAGTCATCAATCTGTGGGAGACACACGTCGACATATCGTCGACTTTGGGTGGAATCACTACGGGAGAAAAGGGGATATGTTGAACAAGAACTTCCGAAGGCTGGAGAGCCAGAGTTCATCTAAGCCGTCCGTCAACCGAAGACAAGTGTCAGTAGATATTACTTTTCGAGAGATATATGCTTCGAAGGAAAGTGGGGTCATGTGAGTAAGGACTCTCGAACACCGAATTCCTGAAGTAAATCGTGACCGTCGATTTGAAAGAGACGCGCATTGATAGATCGTTGACTTCATGTGAATTCACTCCCGGAGGAAAGGTGGTGTGAGCGTCCGAGCTCCCGAACGTCGAAGTCCTGAAGTGGAATTGAGCCATTGATTTAGATGGACGTGTGGTGCTAGATCTGGAACTGTTGGTACGAATTACTTCGGAGGAAAAAGAGTTGGAGTGCTCGAAACCTATGAACGTCGAAGCTCGAAGGAGATTGTAACCGTCGATCACTAGGGAAGCGTGGCGCACGATCCTTGACTCTAGAAGGAAGTACTTCGGGAGAGTAGAGTGTATACGCTCAGAACTCTCGAATTCTGAAATGCCAAAGTGAATCAGGGTCGTCGAAAATCCCTGAGGACACGCAGTGTCAGATGGTGCACTTCGAAGGATTAGTAATCTAAAGCTTTTGCTAGGAGGTGCTTCAAATTCTATCGAAGCTTGAAGGCTCCAAGTCATTGAGGATTGTTGATATTGAGGGAGAGTAGGGACCGTTGATACCTTCGCGCCAATTTCGAACTTCGCCACTTCAAAGTTCAGAGGAATTGGTGTGTGATGAATCAAAAACTCTCAAAGCCAGAAGTTCCAAAGCGTCGAAATAGGCACCCATGGCCTTAACGTTCGGTCATAGCCCATGGTCATATGTGATGGTCGCTAAAGAAAAAAAAAGGGGGCTAGGCCTCGATTTCCAAATTAGAGACCATGGATAGAGAATTTGATTAATTAAGGAGAACAAAATTTTTACGCCCCACCATGGGTGTGTTACAAATTGGTATCAAAGAATGGTTACAACACTTGGCCTGCTTGGGCTCATGGACGAGTCACTTAAAAACCATATTTAGAGTACTTTTAAGAGTGATACTCTATCTTACCTCTTTCTTAAAGAGTCTAGTTAATTTTTTTTTGAGGAAAATAATGAAACTTTCTACTATGTGTGTGCATTTAAGAAATTTGAACTATTTATTGTTCATAAACTAATAGACTGTTGGCTAACAAGAAGTGTTTTATCAGCACTCAAACAGTCAATAAATCATAGGAAAACTTCAAGTCTAAAGGATGGTGATGTGCTATGAAGCGGGGGATGAATCCCACAATAGAGACAAAGAATATGATGAAAGGAGAGCAGTGGAAACCCCTCCAGACCTGGCTAAAACTTTAAGGAGCCTCAGGTATGAATTACAGAGTTGCAAGGCCGATAATGAGAAATTGATAAAGGAGAAAGAAAAAAACCAGAAATTAACGCAATCTTAATGTCAATTTTATCTGATATACAGAGGCAACTGCATCATGAACCCGCAACCAGTCATGTGGACCGACGAAATGTGAAGAGAAGTCAAAGTCCACCTAAGATCTGAAAACATGGCCCCATAAGCGACCATACTAGGAGAAGTACCTCGAAAAAGGCCCAACCTAGAGGCAAGGGACACTGATCAGGAGAGTCCTCTAGAAAGGAAGCTAGCAACTCTGAGGGATCTTCTAGTAGAAAAACTAGCTCACATTCTCAAAGGAAAGGAAATAAGTGAAAGAATTCCAAAAGTCGTGATCCTGAAGAATTAAAGAAATCCAAACCACCCTCTTTCGATGGAGAGATTAAGAAAGGAGAAGAGGTTGAAGCTTGGATGCTTGGTTTAAAGAAGTACTTCAGAGTTCATGACTACTTTGAAAACTTGAAGGCTCGAATAGCCATCTTCAACCTGAATGGAAAGGCTTCGATTTGGTGGGAAGATCTTAGGAATGTGAAGGGATTCCATGAGAAGGACTTGTCATGGAAACAGTTCGAGAAATACTTCAGGAAGAAGTATCTGTTAGAGAATACATGGATGGGAAAATTAAGGAGTTCTATGAACTCAGGCTAGGACAGTTCACCATAGATGAATATGTTAATAAATTCATTAAGCTACTGAGGTATGTACCCTACATAAAGGATGAAAAGGTAAAAATGCAATGATTTATTAGTGCGTTACCTCAGATCTATCGAGACAAGATTGAGTTTTATGATCAAAAGACCTTAGAATAAACCATCTGGAAGGCGAGGTATTGTTATGAACAGTTCAAGAGTAAGACAAAACCTCAAGAGGATTGGAAGAAGAAGAGTAGTTTGGGATTCAAGAAGAATGGGTTTAAATCCTCAAGATTTAAGAGCTATGGGAAGGGTTCTAGGATGAACCTTCCTACTAGAAGTGCGTATCAGAAAAATTTCCCCTCTCAGATTGGAAATAAACCTTTTGAGGCAGTCCCAGGAAAGAATCATAACCCAAATAAAGAACCCTTAAAATGCTGGGGTTGTGGAGAAGATCATCGGCTGAGGGATTGTCCACATAGGAAACAAAACAGTAGGAGAGTCTACAATATCCAAGAAGCTACCACCGTCAATGATGTGGCTATGAGCATGCTACAAATTTATGCAGCCTTGGACAATAATCAATCCGACCACCAAGATTCAGTGGTGGAGATGGAAGGTATGATCGCCAACCATCTAGTTTCTATTTTAATTAACCCTGGTTCTAATTTGAGTTATGTGGCCCCTCAGACTATTGATAAGTGTAAACTGCAACCAGTTAGGCATGTTAAGCCATGGTTGGTACAACTAGACACTGGGACCAAAAGAAAAGTAGCAGAGGTCATACCATCTTGCCAATTCATCGTGGATGGATTTCCCACCCGAGCGACCCTTAACATACTTCCCCTCAGATCTTATGACTTGTTGATTGGTATGGATTGGTTGGCTACTTATAAAACTAAGTTGGAATGCTACCATAAAAATTTAGAATGTGTAAATGAAGAAGGGAGAAATATAACCCTCCAAGGGATTTAGAAGCTTGTCTTAGTGAGACAAATATCAGCCTTTCGAATGAAAAAGTATTGCAAAAAGGGGTGTCCTTTATATGCAATATAGGTGTTGGAATCTATTGAGGATGAAAAACCGAATCTAGAAGACCACCCCATATTAAGAGAATATAAATAAGTGTTTTCAGAAGAGGTACCAAGTCTACCTCCGAGAAGATACATTGAATTCTCGATAGAACTTGCACCAGGAGCAGTGCCAGCATCTAGAATGCCCTATAGGATGAGTATGCCAGAGCTAGTTGATATCAAGCTACAAATAAAGAAGATGATGGACAAAGGCTACATCTAACCCAGTGTATCTTCGTAGGGAGCACCTATCTTGTTTGTGAAAAATAAATATGGCACACTCCGAATGTGCATAGATTATAGGCAACTCAATAAGACAACCACAAAGAACAAGTACCCATTACCAAGAATTGATGACTTGTTCAAAAAATTGGGAGGTACTTCCATTTTCTCAAAGATTGACTTAAGGTATGGCTACCATCAAGTCTGAATTAAGGATGAAGACATCCACAAAACAACCTTCGAGACGAGGTATGGTAACTATGAATTTGTGGTGGTTCCATTTGGGTTAACCAATGCCCCCGCCACTTTTATGTTCTTGATGAATAATGTAATCAACAAATTTATGGACAAATTTGTATATGTTTTCATTGATGATATGCTAATCTACTCCAAGAACATAGAGCAACACAAAGAACATCTTAGACTCGTACTTCAAGTACTAAGAGAGCATCAAGTACTCTATGCTAAGTTTAGCAAGTGCGACATTTTCCAGAAGCAACTCCATTACTTAGGCCATGTTATTTCTAAAGAAGGGGTGGCAGTAGACCCTGAAAAGATCAGATCTATTATGGAATGGCCTACCCCAAAGGATGTATCTGATATCATATTCTTCATGGGATTAACAAGATAGTATAGAATGTTCATAAAAGGGTTTTCCAAGGTTGGTTGTCCAATCATTTCCCTTCAGAAAAAGGGGGTTAAATTCACTTGGATATCAAAATATGAAGAAATATTTCAGGAACTGAAATACCTCCTGACCCATGCACCCATGTTGAATATTACAGACCCTGATAATGATTTCCTCGTGTGTATAGACGCCTGCAAGGAAGGACTCAGAGGAGCCCTTATGCAAGAGGGACATGTAATTTGCTACACGTCCAAGAAATTGAATGAGCATGAAATCAATTATGTGACCCATGACCTAGAGTTGGATACCATAGTACATGCTTTAAAAATGTGGAGGCATTACCTCCTGGGTGGGATATTTGTGCTTATGATGGACCATTTTGGGTTGAGGCACCTATTTGATCAACCAAAACTCAATGCCAAGCAAGCTAGGTGGATGGATCTCTTTAGTGAGTTTTATTTTGAAATCAAACACATCAAAGGAAAGGAAAATAGGGTGGCCGATGCCCTTAGAAGAAGTATAAAAATGATTCACCTGGCAGCGTTAAACCCCTGTGAAATGTATTTCAGGGAAAGAGTCAGGAATACACAAGAAACAGATGCATTCTTCAAGACCGTGACCTCATACCTAAGGCAAGAGCCTACATGGATAAAGTATGAAGGCTACCAGATGCTCGATGAAGGCCCGTTGACTTATAGAAACATATTGTATATTCCAAATTGTGATGACTTGAAGAGGTTCATAATGGATGAACTACACAAGAGACCATATACTGAACACCCAGAATAGCAGAAAATGATCATGACCACTAGGAAACAATTCTATTGGTCTGGATTGAAGAAATACATAACTGAATATCTAGCTAAGTGCCTAGAATGCCATCAAGTTAAGGCATAACACCGACATCCAACAGGGTTGTTACAACCCCTACCAATCCCAGAATGGAAATGGGAAACCATCTCCAGATTTTATCACCGTATTACCAAAGTCGACCAAGCAAAATAATGCCATCATGGTAGTGGTGGATAAACTGAGTAAGTCTGCTCACTTCGTTCCTGTCAAGTCCACTTGCAAGGAGATATATATTGCCACATCGCCATGAAGGAGATATTCAGACTACATGGCATGCCTAGGGAAATTGTATCTGACAGAGACACGAAATTTACTTCAAGCTTTTGGAAATCCTTAATGGCTGGTTTTGAGACTAAATTGTTGTTCAACACAACCTATCACCCTCAAACTAATGGACAGACATAAAGAGTAAACCAAATATTGGAAGAAATGCTAAGGATGCATGTAATGCATCAACCTAAGAAGTGGGAAGACTACCTACCATTGGTAGAGTTTGCCTACAACAACGATTATCAAGAATCCTTAAAGATGAGCCCTTTTGAATCCCTCTACGATAGACAATAAAAAATCCCAATCAGCTAGAGTAATCCAATGGAAAAAATTACCATCGGACCTGACATGATAAAATAAATGGAACAACAAGTGATTAAGATAAATAAAAATATGAAGATTGCTTAGGATAGATAGAAAAGTTACACCGATAGAAAGAGAAATCCCATAGAGTTCAAGATAGGAGACCATGTCTATCTTAGAGTTATGCCTAGGAAGAGTTCCCTGAGAATGGGAGCTTGTGCCAAGATGGCACCTCGGTATTGTGGACCCTTTGAGGTCTTAGATAGAGTGGGACCTGTAGCCTATAGGATATCACTCCCTCCCACAGTAAAGGTAAATAATGTTTTCCATGTTTCATTATTAAATAAATATGTACATGATTTTAATCATATAATTGACTGGTCTTTGATCCAGGTGGAGCCGGAGGGAGAATTCCTGCCAGAACCCAAATGTATACTAGACATGAAGGTAACCTCACTCAGGAACCAAACCATTGCACATGTCAAGGTGTAGTGGAAACACTTTGGCCCAGATGAGGCTACGTGGGAAATGCAGGATGCCATGAGACATGCATATCTGATTTTGTTTACTCCCATATATACATATCATGTTGACAGATAGAACATCGAGGACAATGTTCCTTTAAGGAGGAGGGAATTATAACACCCTATTTCCCCCAGTTTGTAATTATAACTATATTGGCCAAGGAACTATGGAAAACTCAAAGGTGTGAATGTTTGATTTAATGGAACTTTGTATAAAAGGTCTATGAATGTAAATTCTGTTATTTTAACAGAAAATGGATACGTGTTGCATGAATGTTGGAAAGGGGATGTGCTAATAAGAGATCATGAATGTTATGAAAAGGTGGTGGAGGGGACCAGGAATGGTTGCGTTAACCTCCACCAAACCAATACTTTGCTAGATTTAATTGCTCAGGATTTGAAGAACCCTCTCACCCAGGAATGAATTACATTTAGGCTGGTAGGTGGGAATACCTCCTCAAGAGTTAATGAGGGGATGGGGCAGATTGCCCACCTGTAAGGCTTCCAGACCTGACCACGGACTGGGAATTCGAGCCACACAAAATATTTTCAAGGAAGGCAATAAAGGAAGCGTGGTGGGCGGAGGAAGACCTGCGAAGAGTGCATAGATGAGAGGGGAAGCTCTCTGGTCGAAGGTAGGACTGAAATAGGAAAGTGAGTTCTGATCACAGAAAATAGAGACTGATTCAGAAGAAGAAGAGTAACCTTCGTCCCTATCTATTTCTGTACTGGGATAAGGAGAGTAAACTTTGTCCCTAACTTCTGTTGAGCGGGGAGAAAGAGATTGAATCTCAAAGCATCGTGGTCTAATATCGAGGGTGGCTAGTGGTAAAGACATTAGGAGTGATTGAGCCTATGGTTGGGTGGAAACGAGCACCCCTTTTAACAGTTGCATTGCGCCTTATGGTTTTGATAAGTGTTTCATGCCTTGTGCTTTGAATTGGAAATAATCGGTGCATGCGTGTATTTATGTGTCTATAAATGGTTTATGTATTGAAATGATTAAGTTATGAGTATGTGTTTGTTCCCTCGAGAACTTATGCTTCTGCTTGATTTTCCATATGTGCCAGTTTAATTCCTCAAAGGCATTTCCCCAAGGAATTACAACACAGTTCTCGAGTTGAGAAAACGTTTGGGCACTGCTACTGTTTCGGTAACCTTACGAGTTTACCTTGCCCTGTTTCAGAGCTCAAAGTCCTATGAGTTAGGGATGCATTCCCTTCAGACCAGTAGTCTAAGAGACTTTTAAATTTCTCCTAAGTCCTTAACCCAAAACCTGACTAAGAGTAGGGTTAATAACCCAAGAGTCATCTGAAGGTCCATGTGACCTAAGTCTAGGAAACCTGTGCTAAAGGAGTTATCTCATGAAGGTTTCAGAACCTCGGGAGCTCGAATATCTGAGATGTCAAATTTCATGATAGTCAAGTTCCCCGAACTACCAGAGTAACAAGAACCGTATATGACTTAAGAATATGAAAACGGAGATGGATGCGAGTTGTTTAATAGGAGTAAAATCCATCCTGGTCGTTAGATCGACTCAAATACCCACTGGAGTTAATGAATCAAACACCAGTTGCTCGATTAAATCGATTTTTGGGAATCATTACAGAGCGCGAAGGTGAAATTAGCGGACATGCTAGTTCATGGCCTGCAATCAACCAATGTCATTGATCTCGTTGGGAATGGAAGATCAACGACCAGGATTAGACTAGAGTTGGGCGAGCACTTCCCAGATTGCGGAGGTTGGACCCTGCAATCACTGTGAACCGTCGATCTGTGAATGAAGATCGATGGTGGGGAATCATTGCAGAGTGCGAAGGTGAAATTAGTGGATGTGCTAGTTCGCGGCCTGCAATTCACCAATGCCATTGATCTCGTCAGACTGGAAGATCAACGACTCCGATTAGACTGAGTTGGGTGAGTACTTTTCAGATTGCGGAAGTTTATCTCTCTGATAAATAGTGCGCACGTTGGGGCCCCGCAATCACTGTGAACCATCAATCGGCGAACACATCAGTATTGTCTCAATCATGACCGTCAGACCTAGAAAAGATTCTAGGTGGATAGTCATGAGTTACTCTGGAAATCCACGTAGTAACGAAGTCCTTCTGTACCGTCGATCTGATAGAAAGGAAACATGTCGGTAGATCGTTCACTTCGGGTGTCATCACTTTGGGAGAGAGGGAGTGTGGAGAGGTTGAACCTCCTGAAGCCCGAAGAGCCGAAGGGATTTGCATCCTTCGATCTGTGGGAGACACGCATCGACAGATCGTCAACTTTGGGTGTAATCACTCTGGGAGAGAGCGAGTGTGGAGAGGTTGAAACTCCTAAAGCCTGATCCGAAGTTATTTGCAGTCGTCGATCTGTGGGAGACACGCGTCGACAGATTGTTGAATTCAGGTGGAATCACTCCGGGAGAAAAGGGGATATGTTGAACAAGAACTCCCAAAGTCTAGATAGCCAGAGTTCATCTGAGCCATTCGTCAGCTGAGGAAAGGTATTAGTAGATCTTCCTTTTCAGGAGATAGCCACTTCAGAGTAAAGTGGGGTCACGCGAGTAAGGAATCTCGAACACCGAAGTCCCGAAGTAAATCATGACCGTCGATTTGAAAGAGAAACGCGTCGATGGTGTTAAGTACCTAAACCATATCTGCAAATATACTTCAATAATACCAAGAATAAACCATAAACCATTCACCATAACATGAACACAAGAAATAGAGAAAACCCTTGAGGTAGGGTAACACCATAT